>CDFB01037585.1:0-22569 GCA_000826425.1 Acanthamoeba lugdunensis | reverse complement strand
ACTGTACTGCAGTACCTGCCGCAGCGCAAGATTCAACTGCGTTGCTTGGACGAAATCGATGCAGGCAAGTGCGATGGTATGACCTACGAGGAAATCGGTACGGCACCATACGCACGGGAGAAGGAGGGCTCATGGAGAGCTCACACTTGTGCGCCTTCCAGCCAAAAAGATGCCCGAGGAGTTTGCTGCTCGTGCTGCGGACAAGCTGCGGTATCGCTACCCGCAAGGCGAAAGCTATGAAGATGTCATCCAAGTACTATTCCCACACACACACACACACACACTCTCAACAAAGCATGCAGCTATTCATTCTCATTGTTACAATTCACACAGCGACTGGAGCCCATCATCTTCGAGTTGGAGAGGCAGCGTGATCCGGTCCTTGTGATCGCTCACAACGCTGTGATCCGATGCCTGTACGCCTACTTCAAGGAGAAGCCCGCTGATGAGTGCCCGCACATTGATGTGCCGCTGCACACGCTCATTGAGCTCACGCCTCGGGCCTACGGCTGCGAAGAGAAGCGGTATGCCCTCCTCAAGAAGGACGACGCCGCCCTCGGCCGCTCCCTGAGCCGCGACAACAGCTTTCTCCAGCCGCCCTCTCCAGTCCAGGCCAAGCCAGAAACAACATCAGCGACAGTCGCTGCCGACAGCAACACAACCATCTCCCCCTGATCTACCACAGCACCAATTTGCGCTGCTGGCCAGGTGGCGTCCGCAGGGTCAACAATTGCTTTGAGGGGAAGGTTGTACTTTTGTTTTCTTCTTCTTGTGTTACACGACACACACAACCCAACATGAGCCAGCCTGGTGAGAGTACCAAGCCCCGAGCTATCCAGTTTCTGGAGGAGAAGGGCGAAATCAAGACCTTCGAGGACGTTCTTCGGCTGGAGGCCAAGTACAGGTCGCTCCTTACCAAACCTGCCACCACGGAAGAGTCAGGCGGCATCCTGCAGTACATGATCGACAACGGACGCCTGAAGATCAAGAAATAGGTCAAACCATTCAGCTCATTCTGCCTGACACATCATTCTCCCTTGCAGTAACGTTGTCATCTTGTCCAAACTTCACATACACCAGTCATAGCCTTCCCTGCACAATACAATAAACTCGAGGCCGGAAGAAGATTGGGAGTCTGGTGCAAAACATGGTGCCCTTGGGCTATGGGAAGGAAGTTGCCGTGCTATGATCGGCAGGTACCAACTGAAGGTCCAACTTTCGCGCCTTCTTTATTGCAAGCGAAACAGCTGCTACTGTCATGACCGTGCGGACAGGAGACCTCAGCTCCCTTGTTGCAGTGCCGTGTTGGTGAAGCGCTTGGTGCTAGTGACCATGGCGCTGGCTGTGGCGTGCCTTCCCATATTCAGCCACCAGTTGAGATTTGGTGCACACGAGAGTCAGGCGCTCGGAGTTCTGTTTGATACCAGCACACGCACACGACACGATACATGAACGCGGCGTCGGTGGAATGCGGCTGGCACACAGCAGGACACGGGTGTGTTGCCGTTTTACTGAGGTGCAAGGGGAGACAAGCGAGTGGTTCAGACGGGCAGGCCACCACTGATCTGGTTGAGCTGCATGAGCACCTGGTCCATGGACGGCCGTCGGCTGGGCTTGCGGTGCCAGCAGAGCTTCATCAGGCGGCTGAAGGCGGGCGGACAGTCCGATGGGACGGCGGGTCGCTTGCCATCGAGCACGTCCCGCACCATCTGGGCCATGTTGCCGCCGTGGTCGTCCTGGTACGGCAGCTTGCGCGTGAGCATCTCCCACATGACGATGCCGAACGAGTACACGTCGGCCGACGCATTGACATGTCCATCGCTGTCGCCGTCGCCGTCAGATCGCCGCGCGGGCAGGAGCACCTCGGGTGCGGTCCACGCCGGCGTGCCGCAGCGGGTCATGGTCGCATTCTCGTGCTTGACGGTGGCGAAGCCGAAGTCGCCCACCTTGAGATTGCGCTGGTCGTCCACGAGCAAGTTCGAGGACTTGATATCGCGGTGCAGGATGCCCTTGGAGTGCAGGAAGGCCAGTCCAAGCGCGGCGCCGCGCAGCATGGCCAGGCGCTCCGCCCAGCTGAGCCGGCCCGGCCCGGCCAATAGCTCGCGCAGGCTGCCGCGCGGCACCAGCTCCATGACCAGCGTGAGGTTGCCGTCGGCGATCGAGAGGCCGATGAGCTGGACGATGTTGGGGTGCGAGATGCCGGACAGCATGGCGGCCTCCTTGCGCATGCGGCGCATGCCGGCGTCGTCGAGGCGCGAGGCGAAGAGGCGCTTGACGGCAACCTGCATCCCGAGGTACTCGCCCTCGGACACCTGGCCGTAGCTGCCCTCGCCGAGGCGCTCTCCCACCCGCAGCCGGCTGCCGTCGATGATCCACGAACACGCGTTGGACGAGCACAGGCCCTTGCTGCTCGGCGTCTGTTCCTCGCGCTCGACCTGATGCAGGAGCTCGGCCTGCAGGGACTCGTCGGCGTCGTGAAGCACCAGTAGTGCGGCGCCGCTCTCGCAACCCAGCAGAGACGCGCCGTTGGGTAGGCTGGCGGCATCGCTGGCGGAGCAGGCTTGGCTGAACGAGGCGGAGCACAGCGCGGCGCCGGATGGGCACAGGACGTTGAGCCGGCAGGCCTCCTGGTAGTTGCCGGGCTCATAGGTGGTGGCCGTGTGGTCGTCGGCCAGGCTCATGCTGGTGCCCGAGTGGAAGTGCAGCGCGATCCGCTGGAGCTCTCCGATGCCCTGCGCGTCGTTCGTGACTGCGGCTTCGGCTGCAGCCGTCGCCGCATCGGAGAGTAGAGCGAGGGCAAACGAGGCGGCCTGGTGTGGCTTGGCAAAGGCCAGCATGTAGGTGCCGCCGCTGTGGAGGTGAGCGCGCGAGAAGAGGTAGCCCTTGTGGGTGAAGCAATGGTGGCGCACGCGCAGGCCGTAGGCCCCAATCACCCCGTCGGCCGCGGCCGGGTTGTTCAGCCACAGCTGGTCCATGCCCGCCAGATCGCACACCACGTACGACACGTCGCGCCGCGGGATGCCGCGTCGGTAGTCGTCGAACTGGGTATGGCCGCCCGATGAGGTCGAGGCGTAGTCGCTCCGCGAGGCGCCCTGCGGTGAGGACGGGTACTCTGAGTCAGACCCGACCGCCCCCACGCGACCGTAGCCCTGGTGTCCGCTGCTGCTGGTGCCGCTGCTCGACGAGAAGGCGCTGGTGCCGGTGCCGCCGCCCACCTCCTTCTTGATGCCCTCGAGGCTAGTGATGATGGCGTCGAACGTGGGCCTCGACGTCGGGTCGCGGTCCCAGCATCGGCGCATGAGGTTGGCGTACTCGGCCTCGGCTTCGCGCACCAGATGCTTGGGGGTCCGCGGGCGCAGGTCGTTCCGGATGACGGCCACGGCAATCTGGGCCGGCTGCAGCCCCTCGTAGAGTACGTCGCGCGTGAGCAGCTCCCACAGCACGATGCCAAACGAGTACACGTCAGCCAGCACGTGATCGACGTCGACCTGGTCGCTGAGCACCTCAGGGGCCATCCAGGGCACGGTGCCCATGGGCGCGGCGTGGTCCTTGGCGGCGTTGGACTTGAACTTGGTGAGCCCGAAGTCGGCCACCTTGACGTTCCACTTGGCGTCGAGCAGCAGGTTGAGCGACTTGAGGTCCCGGTGCACAATCTCCGACGAGTGGAGAAAGTGCATGCCCTTGGCCGCCTGGTGGGCGATCTTTACCTTGAGCAGCAGCGGCAGCTCTGGGATGAGCTCATTGTGCAGCAGCTGCAGCAGTAGAAGAAGAGGAGTAATCAGACTGAGACATCAAGGTGCCACGTGATGCGAAGGGGACACAGAGAAAAAAATGCGGAATTGGTAAAACTCGGAAAAGTGCAAGTTAAAAATCGGACCCACACAAAACAAAACGTGAGAACATGTAGGGGACAAAGCTGATTAGGGCCAAGGAAGTGATTAGGGCCAAGGTTTAGGGTCAAGGTTAGGGTTTAGGTTGGGTTTGGGATCATTTGGGGCTGGTGGCGGGGTGCGGAGCACGAGCCTTCGTGGCGGGTCCGAATTTTAACTTGTCCCATTCCGAACTTTCAGCGTATCGCGAAAAAAATAATAAAACGAAGAAGAATTAAGAAAAGAAAAGAATAAGAAAAGAAAAGAAAAGAATTAAGAAAAGAAAAGAAAAGGGCGAGAATGTGCCGGCGTGTACGTCGTAGAGGGAGCCGAGGGCCATGTGCTCCATGACGATGCAAAGCCGCGGGGGCTTTACGGAGGCTGCCATGAAGAGCACCACGTTGGGATGCCGGAGACGGGACATGATTTCCACCTCATCGGTGAAGGCGCGCGTTGATTCCTTGGTGACGACGTCCGAGCTCATAACCTTGACCGCCACCTCGGTGCCCTTCCACACGGCCCTGTGCACGGCGCCAAAGCCGCCCTGGCCCAGCTGCTCGCCGATCTCGAGCTCCTCGAAGTCGATGGTGAACTCGTCGAGGCTGCGGTGGTCCTTCTTGCGCAAGAGCAGCAAAGCCATGACCACCGTCGCCAGCACCAGGCACAGCACGAAGGCACCGACCGGCAGCGCCACGCCCAACGCGATGGCCACCACTGAGTCGTCCGACGAAGAACCACCTGACGAGCTTGGGCGGTCGCACAGGGCGCCAGTCCATCCTTCGTCGCAGGCACAGGCCTGACCAGCGCCGCCGTCGCCGCCGCCGGTATTCGCTTGGCAGGTGCCGTGGTCCGAACAGAGCTGGCCGTCGGCGGTGACGCACCCGTGGATCTGGCTCACGTGCTGGCCGTCGCAGGTGAAGTCGTCGAGGAAGAGCAGCATGCGCCGCTGGAGCACCTCCGAGGCAGCGCCGACAACAACGACAGCGTAGGTGCTGGCGAGCGAGGCCGCCTCGGGCGCGCTCTGGGTCCAGTAGATCCAGTCGACCAGGGCCTTGGCCTTGGAGCAGTCGTTCATGTTGCGTGTGTAGACCTGGAACTGGTTGTACGCCGCGATGGGCCAGCTCGCGGCGCCCGGACTGAGGACCAGCGCGCCGTAGGGGTCGCTGGCCTGGCCTGGGTCGGACGCGATGGCCGCCCGCACCGATGAGTCGGACGCCGCCACCACGTTCTGAGCCGAGTTCACCATGCGTGCCTGCTTGACGTCGCGGGCGTCGATGAACAGCTGCGGAGAGGGCCAGATGGCAAACGAGTAGTGGAGGCTGCTGAGCGACCCGGGCGTGTCGTCAGAGCACACCGTGCGCGGGTCGGACTCGACGGGCAGCACGGCGTCGGGGCCGGCCTGGACTGCGGCGGCGAAGGCGGGCACAGCGGCGGCGAGGGCCTTGGTGAAGACTGCGCGTATGTCGGACGAGCCGCCGCACTCGAGCACGGGCACGATCAGCGCGTCAGGCAGGGTGGCGCCAGGGTTGAGCTGCGCGATGCGCGGGTCGTTCCAGCGCACGGTGGTGTTAAGGAAGATGCCGGCCAGCACCTCGAGATCCAACACGAGACTCGCCGCCGTGGCCACCTCAGGCACGTTGTAGGCCGGCACGAGCGCGTAGGCGATGGCCGCCACGCCCTGGGCGTCGGGCACCAGAGCCTGCTGGGCCGGAGAGAGGGCAGAGCTCGAGACGCCGTAGTCGATGTCGCGGAAGGCCAGCTCCTGCTTGGTGGCGCTCCCATCGGTGGCGTGGAAGTACTTCATGCTGAAGCTGGTCGAGGTGAAGGCCTCGGCCCACGAGGTGAAGACGAAGAAGGGCTCGCCCATGCCGATGAGCACCGGTGTGCTGAGCGCGGGTCTGCCGTCGCAGGTGATCTTGTACATCTCGTCGATGAGCCGGCGCTTGTAGGGGTTGGTAAGCGGGGCGAAGGCCACGGACTCGAAGAGCTTGTCAACGCCATCGTTGGTCTCCACCCAGCTGAGGAACAGCAGCAGCTCCTGCACGCGCGAGCAGTCAAGCTGACTCTGGCCGGTGCGGCTGCGCGAGAGCGTGATGTAGCTCACGAAGCTCATTGGCCACGAGTCGTCGCCGGGCGCGTCGAGGATCTCGAACACGAGCTGGCCGGAGTGGATCTGGTCGCGGTGGTCGTCCATGGCGGCCTGCACCGCCGAGGGGCTGCCCTCAACCACCCGCCCGGCCCGGTTCACCATGTGGATGTAGGTGAGGTCGATCTCGTCGGCGGCGTTGCGCTCCATGTAGCCCATGCAGCCCGGGTTGGCCTTGACGTAGTCGATGCGCCATTGGCCCACCTCGAATGGCAGACCGGTCACGCCGCGGCCGTCGAGCATGGGAGGCAGGAGCTCGAGCTCGTTGCCGTTGGCCTGCAGCTCCTGCGCCACCTCGGGGGAGAAGACCGAGAGGGCCTGCTTGAACACGGCCGTGAAGCCCAGCGCGTTCTTGGACGGGCTCCAGTAGCTGAGCGTGATGTTGAGGTGCGGCAGCTTGTGCGCGATAGTCGGGTTGAAGGCCGCGATGGCCGAGTCGTTCCAGGTGACGATCCGGCCCAGCCAAATCATGGCCATCGTGTACCCGTCCATCACCAGCGTCTCGTTGGCCTCCAGCCAGGGCTCGAGGTTGTAGGCCATCACGAGCGGCGTGCCCATCATGGGAATCTGGATGCCGTTGAAAGGATCCAGCTTGTCCCCCCCGAGCGGCACGTCGGAGATGAAGAAGTCGATGAGTCCGTCCTTGTACTCCTCCAGCGCCACGGGCACGCTGCTGGCCTCAAAGTCGACCCGCACCGAGTCCCGCGAGTAGGTGTACACCTCACCCAGTTTGTCGAAGAGCAGGCCGGAGTTGAGCGGTCCTGAGCCCCGCACGTTGGCCTCGCACGCCGTCATGAAGGCCGCCACGACCAGGTAAAGGCCCACGATCAAGAGGACCGGCCCACTCTCACAGCCTCTTCGAACAGTTCTGCCGCAGGGCATTGAGAATGTGCGTGAGGAGGTCTCTCGTGAGATGCGAGTTGGGAGGTGGTGCAAAACGTAAATGCGGTGAGCTGAGCAGTGGTGGAGAGACCGCAAGGCCATTCACACTCGCCGCCACGGGCCACGGGCGCCCCAACAAGCAACTCCGAACGAGTTTGCGCTCTCGCTGATTGGGTGCTAATTGCAACATTAAGCTCACCACCCACCGGGGCACTGCAGAAGCCTGTGCCAAAGAGACAGAAGAGTAACGCTGGGTAGGGGACGCTGCACGGGAGATTAGAGTGATGCCTCCAAATTAAGCCCCTAGCACCATCGCCTCTTTGCACGTCACAAAGCGGGGTACGTTGCGACTGTACGAATAGAAAAACCTGTTCGGAGTTGTGTTCGGAGTTGTTTGGACTTGTTCGGAGTTCCAACGCACAAAACACAAAACACAAATTACACTTACAAGAAGCAGCTCCGCGGAGCAAAGGGCTTAGTTCATTAAATCCCCAACGCCAAAGGAACAACAATCACCAGGCCGAAATGTTCCCCATCGTTCCCCCTAAGGCAGTACTGAGATCATGGTTGAGAGCCCCCGCGCCAAGCCTGAGAGAGACACTGAAACCAAGCAAAAGGTTGCTTTAAGGCCAGAGGTTTTTCAATGGAATGCTACGTCTTTTATTCTGTAACAGCTGCGTCAGCAATGATCATTTATCAGAAAGGGAACGAGTTCTGGATGGGCACAGCATAGCGAGGGCTAATCTCGATGATGTCGCCGATGGGTTTGTCACCAGGCTGGCAGACCACCTGACCGGTGGAGCCCACAGCGCCGCGGTAGTAGCTGCCGTTGGCGCGGAGGCAGTCGAGACCGTTGAAGGTGAGGTCGCCGAAGATGCCGCGGGGCGGGTGGTTGGGGTTGGCGTGGTCGATGGGTCCCCACAGCTCGATCTGCACCTGGTTCACGATCGGGCGGCACCGGACGAGGTCATTGCAGGCCACGTGCAGGAAGGTGATGTCCTGAAGGGTAGCCCCGGTCTCCTCGACGACGGCCTTGATGTTGAGGAAGGTCTGCTTGATGCGGATGTACTCGCCGTTGGGCTGGGTGAGGTCGGTCTGAGAGCCGTTGAGGTACCAGCCACGCGCACCTCCGTACACCACCTCCCGGCACAGCGGCGACACTTTGGCTTGGTAGGACCAGGTGCCGGTGGCAGGCGGTTGGTTCGGCGAGTTGTACCACTTGACGCACTTGATAGGCGGGCCAGCCAACGCTTGGGCGGCCAGGCAGACGAACAGGAGACAGATGAGTGCGAGGGTGCATGAACGCTGCATGGTGTGGTGGTGGTTGGTAAGAAGAACAGTTGTAGTGTTCTGGCCGGTGCTTGATGGTTATTTATTGCCACTGGGGCACGGGTCAACTGGCAGGTCCGGTGGCCTCAGTACAGCCAATCACAATTTTGGGGTGCCACCGTCAGACGAATGGGCCTTCAGCAAGGAGCGATCTACCAAAGATAGAGGGGCCAGTGTGTGATTTGGGTCCACTGTGGCTATGCAACCACTCACATAAGCGCCCATCCCCCTGTTTCTTCTGTGGCTAGTTCACAGTGCATTGAGGTTGGAATGCTCACCAATCACAAGCAGCCACAAGTGGTATTCAAAGAATTTTGTCAAGTCACAGACAAGACAAAATTCAAGCAAATACCATGAGTGGCTGCTCAAGACATTACAAGCAATTCTGCCTGTGGCAGCCCTTCCTGTTGCAGTAGCTTGAGCATAGCACTTCTCTTGTGTCTCTTTGTTTTTTTTCTTTTTATTTGTTTTTGTTTTTCTCAGCTTCTTTTGCTATGTTATCATTGTATTTTATTAGGGTTTCCTTTGGGGGGTTCTCTGGTATTTTGTGTCTATGAAATATGTGGTTTGTTTCTTTTATACTTGGGGTTTTCCATTCTATTATTGTTTGTATTTCCCTGTGGTCAGATTTGATGTATGAGTCTTTTATTGTGGAATAGATTGTTTTTGTTTGTCTGTCTGAGAATATTGCATCAATGCATTTGTGTTGTCTGCCATTGCCTGACCATGTGAATACCAGTGTTTTGTTCTTGTGGAGAGTGAGGTAGGTATCCTTGATTTTAGTTGTTTTCATACAGTTGGTGAAACCTTTCAATGAAGTCAGAGTAGTTGGTCTTCTCTAGCTCCTTCTTCATGTTGAATATGAGCAGTAGCCATAGCATCTCTGGTTTGTAGATGCTTAGCTCCTCTTCTATCTTGCAATTGCATTTGTCAGTGATGGTGCAGATGATGGTGGGGAATGTGAGGTTGGTATTGTTGATGTCTTAAATTGCTCTTCCTCTTTCTTCTTCCCTTGTCCTTCTATCCCCATCTTGTCCACAAATCCTCCTGTGATCAGCTTGGCCAGCTTCTTCTTTTCCTCACCCTCTTTTATCAGTTTCTTCATCCTTTTTTTCACCTTGTTTGCTGTTCTGATGTCTTGGTTCTTCTTGTTTTTCTGATGGTGAATTTCAGTTCATGTGAAATTCAAGAGGAGTGGTGTTTTCTGTGACACCCAAAGTTTCTTTTGCAGAAAAAGGGCTGGTTTTTCGCCCAAGTGCTCCCCCAGAAGAAGCAACAAAGTGGCCGTGTAACCCTCCGTGTGCTTTCCGTTGCCTTGACGGATTTACCACCGGCCCCTTGGTTACGACAATACAACGGAAAGCACACTTACGACATGCACCAGTAACACACCAGAATTCATGTTATCCTCTTGCATTATTCCAGCCGCACCTCCTCCTGGGCTCGTCCGGTCCAGAAGAAGAAGAAGGAGGAGGAAACCGATCAGGGTAGGTGGACCGTGTGCTGTTGTTGCCGATTCGATCTTGCCCACCATCCTTAGTTCGATCTTTTGTTTTTGCTGCATCGTCGCCCCCCCCCCCAAACTCCAGCTGCAGGAGGCTCTATGAACGAGCAGACAGACAGAGTATTCATGATGAGCTCACCCACCTGTGCCCGCCCTGACATCTCGTACGCTCCCCCTGTCCGTCTTTTTAAATCTTTCCTTAATGGAAAGAATTGAGATGAAGATTAAATTGCCCGGAAAACGGCCGTGAGTGTGGTGCCCGGTAAACGGCCATGAGTGTATCTTATTTCTTTTTGTCTTTTTTTAATTATGCCGAAAGTCCGCTCTGCCAGGGCCTCTGTTTCTTCTCACGCGTTGGTACACATGTGTGCGTGCGTACGTGGGCGATTCGTTTGTGGCGGGCCTGCGCAGGCCAAGCAACTGCTCTCTCCCAATGTCTATTGGGAGCTACACAGCGACAGAGCTCATCTACAAGAGCAAGAAGACGAGGATCTACCGTGCGGTGAAGGGCGACAGGAAATACGTGCTCAAGACGGTTAAGTCCAAGTCGCCCACTCCAGAGGACCTGGCCGGCCTGCGACACGAGTACGCCGTGCTCAAGGACCTGCACATTGACGGCGTGGTGCAGGCCGTCCAGCTCGAGAGCTTTGGTAGCGGCCTCGCCCTCGTGATGGCCGATTTCGAGAATGGGCGAACGCTGCGCCAGGTAACCACCTGCCTCACCCCCACACTGCCCGTTGAAATTGGTGGCTTGACAATGGGCGGCGACCTCACACGTTTGTTCGCTCGACAGATCGTAAATGAGCGACGCATGCAGGTGGCCGAGCTGCTCAGCGTCGCCATCGAGCTTGTCCGCGTGCTGGGCGAGCTGCACAAGCAGGGCATCGTGCACAAGGACATCAAGCCCGACAACATACAGTACAACGAGTGTTCGGGCCGCGTGCAGCTCATCGACTTTGGCATCTCCACGCGACCCTCCATCGGCTCATGCGGCAAGCAGCGCACGCTCGAGGGCACCCTGGCCTACATGTCTCCCGAGCAGACCGGGCGATTGAACCGCCTCGTCGACTATCGCACAGGTAGCCCATCGCGGCGTGCCCCTCCCCCCCTCTTCTTTTGGTTCTGCCTTGAGACTGTGTTCCGACTTTGACGCTAACGACTTTGGCTCCGACCCGGGCGCGCGCACATCAGATTTTTACTCGCTCGGGGTGACCTTGTTCGAGCTTCTGACGCAACAGCAGCCCTTCGTCGCCACCGAGGCGCTGGGCTACATCCACTGCCACATGGCCAAGCCGCCGCCCAACCCGTGTGACGTCATCATTGGGCGCGAGGGCAGGGACGTTGAGCTGCCGCCGCAGGGCCTGTGCGACGTGATCAGCAAGCTGCTGGCCAAGACCGCCGAGGAGCGCTACGACAGCGCCGACGGCCTGCTCATGGACCTCCGCTTTCTCCAGTCCCGCGTCGCCCTCGCGCAGGCCGGGTCCAAGGCCGCCGTGAGCGAGCTGGGCCGGTTCAACGCCGGCCGCATGGACCGGGCCAGCCGCTTTACGCCGAGCCACAAGCTCTACGGGCGAGCTGATGAGGTGGGCCTTCTGCTCGACTCGTTCGCGCGGGTGGAGCAGAACGGGGCCGTGGAGGCCGTCATGGTGCGCGGCTACAGCGGCATAGGCAAGTCGGCCATCGTCAACGAGGTCCACAAGGCCATATCGCGCCACAAGACCGTCACCGACGGCGGCTACCGTCACCGACGACGGGGCTACTTCATCACGTGGAAGTTCGACCAGCTGTGCAAGAGCACGGCGAGCGTGGTGATGGCCTTTGGCGACCTCATCGAGCAGCTGCTGAGCGAAGGGCAGGAGGTGGTGGACGCGTGGGCGGAGCGGATTCGCGAGGCCGTGGGCGCCAACGGGCAGCTGCTGGTGGAGCTGCTGCCGGAGCTGCAGGTGTTGATCGGGCCACAGGCGGCGGTGGCTGAGCTGGCGCTGGGCGAGGCGCAGAATCGGTTCAATCGCACCTTCCAGCAGTTCGTCCGCGTCTTTTGTGGCGGGGCCGCGTGCGACAAGCGGAAGGGGGAAGCCAGCAGCAAGCTCAACATCGGGCCGCTGGTGATGTTCGTGGACGACCTGCAGTGGGCCGACGTGGCATCGCTCAAGCTGCTCGAGCTCATCGCCTCCGACAGCGAACAGAGCCACTTCATGCTGATCGGGGCCTACCGGGACAACGAGATCGACGCCATGCATCCGCTCAACGCCACCCTTCGCGAGCTGGCCAACAACCAGGTGCCGCTCATCGACATCGAGGTGAAGCCACTGGGCCGAGAGTACGTGGTGGCGCTCGTGGAGGACACGCTGCGGTGCGGGCGGGAGCGGGCGAGCGGGATGGCAAGCCTGCTGGAGGAGAAGACGAGCGGCAACCCGTTCTTCATCAACCAGCTCCTCCGCTTCTTCTACACCGACGGGCTCATCCACTTCACGTTCGGCGACGTGTCGCCAGTGCCCAACGACGACGAAGACGACGAAGACAGCGCCGAGAGCGTCGGCCGAAACGGCACGGGCGGACAGTGGGACTGGGACCTGGACGAGCTCAGGCGGGTGGCGGTGACGGAGAACGTAGTTGAGCTGATGGTGAAGCAGATCCAGCGACTCAGCGTCGAGGCGCAGCAGATCCTGCAGCTGGCGGCGGCTATCGGCGATCGCTTCTCGCTCGACACGCTCGGCGTGGTCGCCGAGACCTCACCGGAGCAGGCCGAACAGGTGCTGCTGGAGCCGCTGCACGCGGGCCTCATCCTGCAGCTCACCTCGCGCTACAGCGTGTTCACTCCGGCCCAGGACGACTCGCCACTGAACTCCCTGCGCGACACCGACGCGAGCGCGCAGCGAGCGTACAAGTTCCTGCACGATCAGGTGCAGCAGGCGGCCTACTCCCTTATCCCGCACGACCGACGGTCGGCCATGCACCTCCACATCGGGCGGCGGCTGCTGACGCACACGGGCGGCGACGAGGCCAAGATCGACGAGGACCTCTTCGCCATCGTCAACCAGATCAACATCGGCATCGACCTCATCATGGAGGGCAAGAACGAGGGGCAGGCCGGCGACGAGGATAAGGACAAAGACGACGAGGAGGCTCAGAGCCAAGCCGAGGAGATCCGGTGCAAGGAAGCGGAGGCGGGCATGTTGGAGAGGGAGCGCGTGGCGCGACTGAACTTCGCGGCGGGAAAGAAGGCGCGCGCGTCGATGGCCTACCACGCCGCCGTCAAGTACCTCGACCTCGCCATCCGCCTTCTCGGCGCGCACGACGTCGAAGGCGCGGAGGACGACTCGCACGGCCGGGGTCTCGCCGACGCCTGCTGGCAGGGGGACCGGCGCGGGTTGACGATGGAAGTGTTCCTCGAGGCCACGGTGGCCCAGTTCCTCAGTACGGACTTTGACAAGGCCGAGCAGCTGTGCACAACCATGCTGCGACACGCGGCGACGCGCGTGGAGAAGGTGGCGGTGTACGAGATCCAGATGCAGTTCCACATCCAGCAGCAGCAGATGCGGCAGGCGCTCGACATCGGGCTCGCGGCGCTGGAGATGCTCGGGGTGGAGCTGGTGGCCTCGCGGCCTACGCTGCAGCTGAGCGACGAGGAGTACTGCTCGGGCCTGGCCGAGATGAAGGACGAGGCCATGCTGGCGGCCATGCGCATTCTCATGAACCTGTGCGCGCCCACCTATGTCCTTGAGGTACACTGCTCCCTCTCTCCCCCCTCTCTGGGCGATGTACTGACTAATCGGGGGTGGGCGCGAATGGCAGCCGGCGCTGAATCACCGGGTGGCGTTCACGATGGTGGCGCTGGCGACTGAGCACGGGACGTCGGGTCTGGCCGCCTTTGGGTTCGGCCTCTACGCGGTGGCCAGTTTCCTGTTCGACCTCGACGAGGGCTACCGGGCGGGCACAATCGGCCTGCGGCTGATGGAGAAGTACAAGGCGACGGAGCTGACGGCCAAGATGTACGGCCTCTTCTACGTCCATGTCGACATTTGGTACGACACAGCCAATCATTTTTTAATTTTATTATTATTTTTCTTATTTTGGGTTGGTGATGCGACCACACACCCTAACCCATTGCAACTAATCAACTCAGGCGCAACCACATGCGAGGCACGCTGCCGCACTTGGAGCGCGCCATCCACGTGGGCCTCGAGATGGGCGACCTCGAGTGGGCCGGCTACTGCTCGGTTTGTGCCTCTGCTGACCCACCCAGCTCCTTGATTTCTTGTGGACAACTGCTCCTTACCACCTCTCTTTAATTATTTATTTATTTATTTATTTCCATTGGTGCAGTTCTACTACTGCGACCATCTGTTCTTCAGCGGCGAGCCGCTGGACAGCGTGAACGCATCGCAGCAGGCCTACTACCAGGCTCTGATGGGTCGACACCAGGAGCTGCAGGCCACCTACCTCAACATCTGGCGACGAATGGTGGGCAAGCTTTTCCAGGAGAACGTGGAGGAGAGCTACTCCTTCTGGTACACCAAGCCTTGTTAATTAATACTTATTTATTTTTTTAATGTTTTTCTTTTACAAGGGCAAATCCGGATAATTATTATAATTTATTTCTGAAATATTTGTTTTGTTGTTGTATTGCAGTGGCAAGATGATGACCGACGAAGAGCTGCTGATCCACCTGAAGGACCTCAACAACAAGATGTTTCTGTTCACCTACGACCTGGCCAACGGCATCCTGGCCTACTACCAGCGCGACAACGACCGCGCCATCGAGCACTTCCGGCTGGCCGAGGAGAACGTGCTGGGCGTGGTGGGCATGATGATCAATGCACAGCACAAGTTCTACTGGTCGCTCGCCCTTCTTGCCCGGCTGACCACCACGACCGACGCCTCCCAGCCCTCGGCGGACGACCAGAGCGAGGCCCTGGCACAGGTGACCCGCAACCAGACGCAGCTCGACAAGTGGGCCCAGCACGCGCCGGCCAACTACCGCCACAAGCACGTGCTGGTCGAGGCCCTCCGCACGACAGTCACCGGCGAGCCCTGGTTGTCGATGGACCTCTTTGAGGCCGCCATCGACGGCGCACGCGATGGAGGCTTCATGCAGGAGGAGGCCCTCGCCTGCGAGCTCGCCTCCCACTTTTACTTCCTACGCAGTATGGGCTCTCTCCTCTCACTCCCCCGCCTCTCTCTCCTCCGGTGAAGCATTGTGTGACGTGGCGTGATGTGTGTCATTATGGTTGTCGACAGAGCGCGATCGCGTGGCCAACGACTATCTTAGGGAGGCCTACTACCTGTACCTGCGATGGGGCGCGGGGTTGAAGGTCAAGCAGCTGCAGGACCGACTGCCGCACCTCGAGTCCGGAGGGGGCCATCCCATGGCGCGCTCGGCTTCGCTCTCCTCCGGAATCCAGCACATGAGCAGCGGCAGCGGCGGCAGCCTCAGCGGCGGGAGTCTCAGCGGCGGAAGCGGCAGCATCAGCGGTGGAATTCAGGTGAGCTCGCCAGCCATGCTCTCGATAGACTCGCTCAGCCAGTCGTCGAACTCGTCGTCGTCGTCGTGCGTGTCGCCCGGCGCGACGACGCTCGTGGCGGGCGGCGACTACCTCGACCTCATGACCATGCTCAAGAACTCGCAAGCGCTGCTGAGCGAGGTCGACGGCGACAAGCTGCTGGGCAAGCTCATGAGCGGTGTCATGGAGAACACGGGCGCTGATCGATGCGTGCTGCTGCTCAAACGCAAGGACCGCTTCCTGGTCGAGGCCAGTGCGTGCTTTGTCGCCGTCGACGGCGCCCAGCAGCTGAAGATCGACACGTCGCTCGGGGCCGACGTCAAGGAGGTGGCCCTCCCGCGCTCGGTGATCAACTACGTCATGACCAAGCACGACACCATCCAGCTCGACGAGGTGCCCAAGACCGCGCCCTGGGCCGACGACCCCTACATCGCCAGCGCCCAGCCGCGCTCGCTCCTGTGTGCGCCCATCGTGCACATGGGACAGCTCCTGGGCGCGCTCTACCTCGAGAACTCCTCCATGACGTCTGTCTTCAACAAGAGCCGCTTCTGGCTCATCTCCATCATCTGCTCCCAGGTAGACACATACAACACAACAACACAACACAGCGCATGAAGTCACGCGAAGTGATGGCTGATGATGGGGGTGGCGGTGGTGGTCAGATGGGCATCGCGCTTCAGAACTCGCGGCTGTTCGGACAGCTCAGCAAGCGCAGCGCCGAGCTGCAGGAGATCAACACCAAGCTCGAGAGCGAACTCATCGAGCGGCGGAAGATCCAAGCGGAGCTCGAGAAGGCCATGGAGCTGGCCAAGGCCGCTGCCATCTCCAAGAACCAGTTCCTCGCCAACATGTCGCACGAGGTAGTACCCTATTCATGTTTCTGTTTCGTTTTTCGTTTCGATTTTGTGTTGGGGTTTGCTGAAACGTTGTGGTGTTATATCGGTGTGCAGATTCGTACACCGTTGAATGCGATCATCGGTATGACCGGTCTGTTGCTTGACACGCAGCTCACCGAGACCCAACTCGAATGGCTCAACCTCATCGAAGTCTCTGGCAATGCCCTTCTTTCTCTTGTCAGCACGTGCTCCCCTTCCCTTCTCGTGCACTTCAATCGCTCGTAGTCACACACACACACACGCACACACCACACACACACGCACACACAACGCAGATGATATTCTTGACTTGGCAAAGATGGAGAGCGGGAAGGTGTGTCTGGTCATGGAGGAATGCTCGCTGTCTGACAGCATGCGCGAGGCCATGGCCATGTTTGTGCACGCCAGCCAGACGAAGGAGATCAAGATGAACCTCCACATCGACCCCAGCTGCCCCAAGCTCATCCTCACCGACAAGGTGTGCTTTCATCAGCTCCAGCGCCGCCGCCACCTTAACCTGGCTCTAATGTGGGGGGCTGTGTTGCGCGTGTGTATGCAGCTTCGCCTGCGGAAAGTGTTGCTCAATCTGCTGTCGAACTCGATGAAGTTCACGCCCGCGGGCGGCCCGTGTCGCGCACCACCGCCGGGCGTGGACCGCCGGATGATCGATCGGCTGTTCCAGCCCTTCACCCAGGGCGACGGCTCCTTCTCGCGCAAGGCCGGCGGCACCGGCCTCGGCCTGGCCATCAGCAAGCAGCTGGTGACCCTGCTGGGCGGCCGAATCTGGCTCGACTCGGCCGTCGTCGAGGGCTCCTCGTTCCACTTCACCATCGTGTGCCAGAACGTGTGCCACACGCCGCCGCCCTCCCCGCGCATGGTCCCGCCGGCCAGCCTCATCGCCCGACGGCGGCCGTCGCTCGGCCTGCCGCTGCCGCCGCAGATGGACTCGGTGGTGGTCGACGCCGGCCGTGTGTCGCCGTCCAGCTCGGCCTCGTTCGCTGCTGTGCCTGTGGTGACGCCGCCGCCGTCGACAAAGGCCAGCGACGGCCCGGCGCCGCTGGTCAAGTCGGCCACGGTGGAGCTCCATCGACGCAAGGCCGAGGCGGCGACCGCCCTCACGACGCCCCCCGACCCCACGCCCGCAGCGCCCGACAGCAACGAGCCCAAGCGCCCTCTCATTCTCGGTAATCACATTTTATTCTTTTTATTCTTATTTTCCTTTTTAAAAAGAATAATATTGTTACATATTTTTTTATTAATTGTTCTGCTGACGTCGCGTGCACACAGTTGCGGAGGACAACAAGACCAACCAGAAGCTGATGCGGCAGCTGCTCGAGCGACTCGGCTTCGCTGCCGACGTGGCCAACGACGGTCTCGAAGCCGTTGAAGCCTGGCACAAGAAGAAATACGACGTAATTGTACGTGAGACGGCCATCGCCATTCCAGGTTGCGTTGTTGTTGTTGTTGTTCACGTCATCTCACCCGGGCTGCTGCGCGTCGTCGTGGTTGCGTCGTGGCCAACGTTGTGCAGTTCATGGATCTGCAGATGCCGAACATGGACGGCCTGACGGCGGCCCAGGTGATCATGGCCGAGTGCAACGGCTCCCCGCAGATCGTGGCCGTGTCGGCCAACGTGTACGAGAGCGACAAGGCGGCGTGCTACGCGGTGGGCATGGTCGATTTCCTTGAGAAACCCATACGGCTGCCGCTCCTCAAGACCTCCCTCAATCGCTGCAGCCAGCGGGGGACCTGGTCGGCCAAGAGCTCCGCCTACTCTCCCTCTACTGAGCGATAAGTTGGTGCTGCAAACATTGGAAGCTTCTACTCCTTGGAGGAGGTGCGTCACTCGCGGTTGCACTCCTGCTCTGGACAATCATGGCTTGCCATGTGAGCAAGCAAATTCTGGCTGCATGTGTGATAGTCGGCGGTGGCATGGTCATGCTCATTGCATTGGCCACACTCAAGTTGGCCAGTGGCTGATAATGCCTGAGTTGATTCAAAAAAGCTTGTGATTCCAGTCTTAGCAACAAAAAAGGTTATGCTTTAAGCTAGGCCTTGGGGGAGGCTGGCCAATTTCTTTGTGATATATTGACATGGCCTAACACAGACATAATTCAGGGGCTTCCAAAACACCAATCTAATGGAGTGCTCATTAAAAAGTGACAGTGGTACTTTTTGATTTTTCAAAAATGTAGGGCTGTTTCATCTGGGACTTTTCACAGAAATTTCAAGGAAATTGTCCATTATCTGTTCAGAATCTATGTCATGACACACCATTTTGAGACTTGGTGTTTTATTGGCCCAATAAACCCGATATACTGTTTTTGGTGGTCACTTTTTGTTATCTGCTCAGCTTTTCCTACCCATCATCTTGTTGCTCTCATTGAGATCTTTCCAATGAGCTATTCCAAAGTTATTCCTTGACCACAACGAATCCTCAGTTTTCTGGCAAAAACATTGGCCACAAAAAAACTTTCACCTGTGCAGAGCAACATGGCGAGCTTGCCACCAACTTGCTGTGGATTTTTGCTCTAGTGGACATAAGGAGACAAGATGCAGTGGTGTAGTGGGCGTGAGCTTGTGGAAGTGGTTGCTCTGCTTGTCAATCTGCTCGAAGAACATGAGGGTTTGTTGAGTGTGAGCTCCTTTGGCTTCTCTCCACTGGCGGGTGCAGCTGTGGCAGTCCTCTTCTTCTTCTTGGGCCGCTCCTCATCCTCCTTGTCTTTGACTGGGTGGTGATGGCGAGCTAGAGGGCAATGCTGTGGGCAAGTTGGATGGTGATGCTGCCAGCGAGTTAGAAGGCGAAGCGTAGGATGGTGATGGCGATGGCAATGGCGAGCTGGACAGCAATGGTGAGCTGGATGGTGATGCCGTGGGCGAATTGGAAGTTGGACAGTGATGGCGAGCTACCATCTGGATGCTCGCTCACCCTTGAAAGGAAGGACACCACAGTGAGTTGGTAGTATGTGTTAAGCAGGCACATGTGCTTCTATATTAACACAGTGTTCATAGAAGTTGACAACATGATTGTAAGGGAGGAGAGAGAGTGCTTGTGTGACCAGCAATGGAACTTGAAGCTCAGCAGAGCGAGTGGAGTGGATATGCTTCTTAATAAAGGAAAACACCAGCTTGCACGGGTTTAGTTTGGGAGAGTAGGTGGGGAGGAAGAGGTACTGAATGCCATTGTCCATCAGCAGCTGCAGCAGCTTGTTGTGTGAGCCTTCACTGAACTACACCAACATGCTCAGCATGCCAATGGGGCTGACACTTGAGTTGTGGTGAAGTTGCCTGGACAAGAAGTGACTTTCATCACAGAACTTGAGCTGGGCGAAGGGGATGTGGGGTATGAGGATAACCCAGTGTGTGTAATAGGCAATGTTCTCCCTTGTGTACTTCTGTACATGCTGTAGTCCCACACGTGGTAGTGAGGGTGCAGGTGAACAAGGTGCCAGAGGAGAGCCTGTATCAGCTCATCCACCTCTGCAGGGAACTTGAGACCCCTGAAGGAAGAAGCTCAATTCATGAAACTGTCAATGTGTGTTGCAGTGACAACATGATGCAAGATGTAAACCTGTACTCAAATCCACCCCAGGGCTGGGGGTGGAAGTCTGTGTGGGTGATCTTGAGCCTCCAATACTTGGCAACATGCACTCCAACATGATGCACATGAGCTGCACCAGAATCACTGAGCACCAATGCATGCAGACCAAGTGTGTGGTGAAGAGCTCTCCAGTGTTTCCTGTGTGGTAGATGTGAATGTTTGCATGTGAAAGCAGAACAAGAACTTGCACATACTTACTGATGCTCAATTCGTGTTTGGTGAAGTTGCAACTTGTGAGGGCTAACAATCAATGTGCGGGGCATAGCAGCTGTGCATGAGTGGAAAGCAAGATGGTTGCATGCAACAGAACTATGTGTGCCCACAGTTATGTGTGGAATGCTCTTCTTTTGGACAAAAGCTGTCATAATCATGTCTTAGGAAGCACCTTCACCTGATTGTCAATCATGCATTGGCACAAGTGTACATTGTAGCTAATGTCTCTCCTTCTTGCTCACCATCCCTCTACGCACCACCATGAGCTTGCAGCCCCTCTACTCTCTCAACAAAGTCATCAACTATGACTGGTTCTATGAAAAGACATCAGCAGCATGCTGGTATCCCAGATCATGGTTCCAGCTGAGCTTCCACGACCCTGAGGCTCAGCTTCAGAACTGCCTGCCTGCTGCCCAGTTGAACTGGCAAGGACCAGGCAACACCCCCCCCAGGTGCAAGCGCTGCCATCTGCCCCAGTATGAATCCTGTACAGATGATGAGAAGCTGATACATGCAACACACAAGTGCATCTTCCTACCCTGCCATGACTATGCTCACTGCCTCTCACCCTGTGCTCAAGAGTGTACTTGACCCTCATCCTATGTGGTGTTCTTGATGTTTGGTTTGATTGACATTGATTGTGGTTCCAGTTCCAGAACACACCCGTGAGGTGTCTGCCCAGCAGCAGCAAGCACAGGTGGTGGCAATGGAGAAGAAGGAGCAGGTGGCCCAGGTCAAGGCAGTGAAGAGATCAGAGACACAGAAGAAGAGGGCTGCCTTCCAGCTGGAGGCAGGCAAACTCACAAGTCTGCACAACAACCTTGGCCAGGAGGGTATGCTCCACCTCTTCAATGGTGCAATTGATCAGGCACGTGCAGAGAAGGACGACAGCACCAACATAAAGGATGCCAACCCCATGCTCAAGGTGCATGTCCCATCTAAAATACACATTTTAAACTTATTGAGACTTGACATTCTCTCACAGGTGGTTTCACCCATCATGAGCACCCTCCAGAGCAATCTCACCACAGCAATCAACAAGTCTGATCAACTCTTGAAGATTGCCCCCAAGCAGTCATTCTCCCACCCCCCGCCACTGCAGCTGAGCTCTGCCCTCAAGCGTGTGGCAACGTTAGTACCCTCCGCCACAAAGCCCATCAGCACCTTCACCATTGGAGAAGTAGCTGACCGCCTTTGTGCACTCCATGCTGAGAAAAAGTACTCACTGGCCAACATTTTGACTTCATTTTCCTAATGGTCTTGTTTACTGTTGGTAGACTCCTGCTTGAGTGGCAAGCAAAGCTCACTCAGGAGAGCTCACCAACTGAGCTCCAGGCAGAGTTCATGTGCATCTACAAGGAGATGGCAAGGTGGGGCCAGTTGCCTCCAGAGCTTGGACCCTTGCCCACTTCAGCACCACACACAGGTTTGTCACACACACATCCTTGGACCACCTCTATGTTCTCATTTCCTCCTCCACACTTAGAGTGCTCCCCCACAACCATGGACACTTCAGAATTAAACCTGCCTGGTACACTTCCACACCCCCACATTCACAGTGGTACTCAGCACTTCAATCCATGACAGAGGAGGATGACCACATCCTTAACAGCATTGGCCTCTCACCTTGCATGACTAAGACAAAGAGGAGGAAGAGGGAGCACAACTCTCTTATCGCTGAGGATGACAGACTGACTGTCATGCTTGATTTGGAGGATTCAATGTTGGGCTCTGCTACACCTTCACCAACCTACTCTCCTCTCTTCTGCTTTGATTGAAATGTGGCACCAATGCACCACTGCCACTGCACTGACCTACTGACACACCACCACACCACTGCACTGCCACCACTGACCTACCAACATGCTGCTGGCACTGCTGCTACTGCCAACTCATCCATGCATGCACTGCCGCTGACCTACCAATGCACTGATGCTGCCGCTGCCGCTGCTGCTGCCACTGACCTACCAACATGCTGATGCTGCTGCTGTCACCACCAACTCATCCATGCATGCACTGCCACTGATGCCACTGTGGTGCCACCACTGACCTACCAACGCACTGATGCTGCCACTGCCACCACTGCTGCCACCCTGGATCACCCACATATGCATTCTTTGGATTCCAGTGACCCACGTATGCATTCCTAGAATTCCATTCCTTGAATTTGTGGCTGTGTCCACCCCCAAGAATCCACTGCAAGTTGGGGGCATGGTGGTGGCAAGTTGCAGCATGGTTGCCATGTGTAACAAGCAGTTTTTTTTCTGCACCAATGTTTTTGCCAGAAAACTGAGGATTCATTGTGGTCAAGGAATATGATATCATGCTTTGTTTTCATGATCACCTCACATTACTATCCAATTTTGGAATTGATGACATATCTCCCAAAAAAACTGTCTAGTCTTGACATTCAGGACATCATTGGAATCATCTCAGTGAGATGATTCCAAAGATCCCCTTTTCAGTCCCATACAAGTGTCAATTCCTCATAATTATATAATGGCTTTATGTGTGTGTGTGTATCTGTGTGGGGGGAAGGGAGAGTTTTTTTTGGTCAATTTTCTTTTTTTTGGGTTTCTTTGTGGAGAGGAAACAACAACAAGATGGAAGACCCCAACAAGGACAAGATGAAAGACCCCACCAACA
>CDFB01037566.1:0-13727 GCA_000826425.1 Acanthamoeba lugdunensis | reverse complement strand
ACGCACCGGCTTTGCCGAGGTGGACGCCGCCGTGGACCTTGCCGCGGGCGATGCACAGGCCGTGGCCGTCACGCTCCTTGCCGCCGATCAACGCCTTCTCGGGCATCTGCTGTCCCCGCTCCATCCTCACCCAGTGCACCTACACCGTGTGCGTGTTCGTTCCGTGAGCCACACGACACACGACACGACACGACACACGCACACGACGTACGCAGGCGAGCTGGCGCGGGTTGCAGCAGAGCACTTCGTAGTCGCTCTTGGTCTCCTCCTTGCCGCCCCAGCCGAAGTGGATGGCCCCGAGCGGCTTGGAGGTCTTGCCCGGGTGCTGGCCGCCCTCGTGCTCGGCCCGCGCCACGTACAGGGCCGTCCCGTCGGCCTCATAGCCGGCCACCAGCGCGTTGGGGGGAATCTGTCCGTTGGTCACCTTTACCCAGCTCATGTCCTCTCGATTGTAGTTACGTGGTGTAGTGGTCTGGTGGTTGTAGGTTTCAAGGTCTCGGCCGAGGGAGGTACGCAGGTCGGGGGAGCAGCGGATGACGTGTCGGGCTACCAACCGCCAACGTTGGAATTTTCCATGGATCGCAGCACATTTCGGGTACCCAATCAAACACGTCATAATTTACCGACACGCGATGACATTGGTCAGCCGAAGAAGTGGCAGGGTCTTGTTGCCAGGTAACATTAAATCGGTGCAATTACGGAGTGTGCAAGGCCTTCTCCTTCCGCGTCTTTACTCTTTCATCTTCATCTTTCGTTGCCGTCCGAAAAAGATGAAGACGAGAACTTCGGCTCTTGTTCTTTTCGGCCTGGTGCTGGCGACGATGATGTCGTTTTCTCCCTCCTCCCTCCTCATCTCCGCCTCGGAGCAGCAGACGTCTGGCCTTCGGGATGAGCGGGCTATTGCTGCCGCCTGCGTCCCGTGGCATGGGTCGCCGGCCACCGCCGGCAAGTGCGACCACGTCATGTCCGCCGTCGTGCCCCCCTCCTTCCCGAACAACGTCCTCCTCATGTACTCAATCCCTCCCCCTTCTTCGCTTCGTTCTTTCATCTCTTTCGTTCTTTCATCTCTTTCGTTCTTCTTACCAATCCAGCCGTCACCGGGATCGCGTGGGCGTACACGGTCTAATTTTTTTTCCCTTATTTGCTCGAATTTCTCCACCTGTTCTTCTCCCTGCAGTGGGCAGTCGTACCAGGCCACAGACAAGGCTGCCGCCAACAAGGTAAGTGTCCTGTATTATTTTCCAATTATTTGTTATTTATTCTTATTCTTATTTATTGTTTGTATTTTTTCCACACGTGATTAATGCTGCATGCGCGTTGTGCTGCAACAATCCCGCAATTGGTTGTCAGACGGTGTTAATGGGCGCGTTCTTCCCGCCCGAGTGCCGGAATCCGCTGCTGGCGTTGACGTGCATGGGCAACTTCCTCCACTGCCGCTTCTCCACCGTGCCGCAGTTCGATGGTACGCAACAGCACGACACACGGCAAAATCACGAACACGAACACACACGCACGCACGCCACGCCACGCCACGCCACGCGTTTCTCAACCAAACTGTGTGGATCTTCGGTGTGGCGCTACCAGTCTACCCGCCTTGCCGGTCGGTGTGCGAAGCAGTGGTCTTGGGCTGCACTGCCTTCTTCGAGTCGCAGGGCACCCTCGTACGGAAGAGTCAATCCCCTTCTTGGCCGCGAGCGCGAGTCGCACCGCACGCACTCACCCGACAGGACACACGCGGCACACGCGAAAACAGGATCAGTTGCCGGACTGCGATCAGATCGACAACAGCACCGGCACGCCCTTGCCGGCCTTCCCTCCGGACGGCACCCAGTGCCTCTCCGTCCCACCCGACCTCTGTACCCACCCCCCAACCTCCCCGAAGCCATTCGTTCACACCAACCATCGCGTGTCGTGTGTGCCATTTGTGTCGTGCGACAGTTGTGCCGTACACGCAGGCGGACTGCCCGTATCCGCTCAAGTACAACTACGACGGCGAGTCGTCGTTCGCCGAGAACGGCTACAACGGACAGGACATGTGCGTCATGCCCTGCCCGAACCCGATGTGGAGCGACGCCGAGTGGACCGGCGGCATCACCATCATGATGATCGTCGGCGGCTGCTCGTTCATCCTCGCCGCGTTCATGGTGATCACGCTGTGTCTCATGCCCGCCAAGCGACGCTACCCCGGCTCCCTCTTCATCTACATCGTACCCACCCCGCTTTGTTCCCAGTCATTTTAACTCCGACACGTCGTGTGCCGCCGTGTGTCGTGGCACTGATCGTGTGTCGCGTGTGTCGTGCGTGTCGTGTCGTGCGGTCGGGTGTCACCCCAGATCGGTTGCTCCATGATGGTGAGTTTCGTGGTGGTGTTCTTCCCGATCATTTCGGGCGGACCCACTCGCATGGTCTGCACTCACGTACGTCTGGGCGGCTCAGGCCTACACGCACACACGCACATGAGCTCACCCACTTGATCCAGGGCTCGCCTCCAATCGAGGTCACGTTCGACAATGCGCGCGACCACGACGGGGGCGGCGTACCGTGCGTGATTCAAGGTACCATCGACCGCACACCATCACGGCACTCGCGTCGGGTTTGATTTCCTATTCTCTGATTGACAACAACTGTGCGCATTCAGGAATGTGCATCATGTTCTTCGGTCTCGCGGCCAACTTCTGGTGGCTCGCGTTGTGCATTAACGTGTTCGAGGTGCGACCTGCTGCCCGACTCCCCTGATCCCCACCACGACACACTGGCTGACGACACACAACACGACACACACGACACACACACATCGACAGATGATCTTCCTGCGCCAGTCGGTGCAGGGAATTCGTCGGTTCCATTTGTTCTTCCACATCGTGGCGTGGGGCCTTCCGGCCATCGCGGTCATCATCTGTCTCGCCGGCACAGTACGCACAGCTTGGCCCACAATGATCGGTGGGCTGGCATCTAAGGAATGTGGGTGAATGCGTCGTTGCCTTGGTCTGACAGACATTCGGCGCGCTGCCTGCTATTCCCTACTGCTTCGTGGCGGACAACGAGTGGTGGGCCTGGACCCTCTTCTACTTCCCCAGTACCCTCTCTCTCTCTCCCCCCCCACTCACATCCCACGCAACCCACGGGTCGTCGTAATTCTGACGTGTCGTGTGTGTACGCCCAGTTGGTATCACCCTCATCATCGGAAGCATTCTGATGGTGGCTGCGGTCGGGCGCATGATCAAGGTATGCCCGGATTTGATTGTGTGAGCTTCTCGAGCGAATGCCAGGTAGTTGTTGAGTGTCAGCGCGCATCCCCCACCATAGATTCGATTCCGCATCCGGCGAGGCGCGACGACTGGCCAGACCATCGAGCAGGTGGTCCGGCTACTTCTCTTGATCGTGGCCTACTGGCTCATCCTTACCTACCCCTGGGCCTTCCGCATCTACACGCGCGTCATCGAAGGTTTCCGCTTTCGCTTTCGCTTTCGCTCTTCCCCCCCCCTTTAACTCCTATGGTCCATTGCAGATGACATCGCCGACGCCGTTGAAGCCCAGATTCGTTGCAGCGTTGCTACCGGACAGGAGTGGTACCTCTCGCCGTGCTTCCAACCAGGTTGCAATTCAACAATGACTGTCGTGTGTGTCGTGTGTGTCGTGTCGTTTGTTCAGTGGCCTGGACACGCGCATCAACATCGGCTCGTGGTACCTCATGCTCATTGATCTGAGTTGCCACGGCTTCGTGCTCTTCGGCTGCCTCTGCTCGACGGAGACGATCCGATTCTGGGTGCAAATCCACAAGATCATGTACACCAAGCCCTTCCGAGATGCCCTTGCCGAGGTCAAGGTACAGCTACTACGTCCAACACGACACGACACACACGACACGACACACGGCACATGGCACACAACGCATGACACACATTCCTCTTTTCGGCCAAAGGACATGGTTTCGGGTTCGGGCGACGACGGATGGAGCAAGAGCACAGTCTCGCGCCAGTCCAAGCGAAGCTCCACGACAGCATCAAGGTACCTACGCCCGCTGCTTCGTTTCGCTTTCGGCTTTCCTCTCCTCGTCGCGTTCGTTCTCTGTGCTGGCACCCTCTGATCATAATGAAAAACACCGCAGGTCGCAGGTCAGCGGAGACACGAGGAGCGCTAGCATCGAGCAGGACGCCGAGGAAGCAGGCCTGTAAGTCCGAATTATTCCAAAAACAAAAATAAAACAAAAACAAAAACATATTTTTATAAATATAAATGGCATATAAATAACACGGTGGTATTTATTTGCGCTAATTAATAATCAAAAAAGAATTGAAGTATTTTTTTAATCGCGGGTGGCGAAGATGAGCTCGGCGCCGTCGTTCTGGCTCTTGAGCACGAGCTGCTCGTGCCCGCTCTCCGAGTCGCGCAGCTCCAGCTCGTAGGGACCGGCCGCCTTCGACAGCCGGGCCTGCAGGAAGGCCTCGGCCTCCTCCAGCCGCTGCTTCAGTGTACCGTTGGCATCGTCGCCCGACACGCGCCCAAGGCCGCGCTCCGTCCACGCCGCGCCGCCAAAGGTGATCGTCGTCTTGTCGCCGTCGGTGGCCAGGGTGAAGCTGCCGCCACTGCCCGAGTTGATGGGCGACCGCACATTATAACCTCCGCCGGCGGAGGCGAGGCTGAGCGACATACTGTCGGCGGCCCGCTGCGGGAAGGGCCCAGCCACGGGGGCGGGCTCGACCGACACAAAGTAGTATTCCTTGCCCACCAGGCGCTCGCGCAGTGCTTCGGTTTGGCTCATGTCTTCTTCTTCTTCTTGTCTTTGGTGTCTGACCTTAGGGTAGGGCAAGTGTGGGGGTGGGTTTGTTGGGGGGAACTAAAAGCTTGTGGGTCCAGTTAGGGCTATTTTTTTTGACCGTGGGATTTTTGTACCCCAGCCGCCAACTCCCAATTTTGTTTGGGTCCGCCACCTGCCCAAAACCCACACTACCTTTGGTATTTGAAGAATTACCAAGTATAGTCTAATGTGGTCCAAAAAAAAAGCTCGAAATAAATGAATGGGCTTATTGGTCCTTGATTTTTGTTTTTAGTCAAACACTTTGGCATTGATGACTTTTTGTTTCTTGATGCACCAAGAAAGTGAGAGGAAGCAGGAGGATGAGCGTCATCCAAACTGAGGTTTTGAAGAGAGCCAGGCTCAACCATAAGAATGTGAAGGAGAGAGAGAAGAGAGCTGAAGCACAACAGCAGTGAAACAAGGAGAAAGCTGAAAGGAAGAGGCTTGAGGAGGAAGAGTGAGAGCAAAGGAGGGAGCAGATAAGAGAGCAACAAAGATAGAACCAGAGGGAGAAGGAGCAAGAGCAACAAAGAGAGAGGCAGAGGGTGAAGGAGCATAAGGCCATCATCAACACAGCTATCATACCCACAGCTGCCAAGCTCCAGACTGCCAAGGAGAGATCCCAGGCGACAAAGAAGAAGCTTCATGAGCTGCAAGAGCAGCTCAGCCAGAACAAGCAGCAGCTCTCAGAGGTCCAACAACTTCTCAGCCAGGCCCACAAGCAGCTGGAAGAGGCGCAATGGAAGCAGCAGCATGAGGAAGCATGCTGCAAGCAAGAGGTGATCATGTGCAAACTGGAAAAAGAAAGAGAAAAGATAAGAGAAATCAAAGAGAGCAAGAAGCAGCCAGCAGTCTGGGATGAACACTAGAACGCCCTCCACCAGCACATCTCACCTGTGATCACACCACAGACTCAATGGTGTGAGTGGGACCAGCCACACTACTCATGGGCCCTCATCAAGTTGCCACAGCTCACTGCCTTCCTTCTGCTCCTTGCCTGCCCCTTTTGCCTCTGCCTCACACTCCAATGTGTGCAATGGCAAGAGGCGAATGGGGGCTTCTCTGTAACTGTTCACTGCCATGAATGAGACTGCAGCTTTGAGACTGTCTTCAAGTCAACATCCTGGCTCATTTCAAACTACCAATGCTGCAATGCACCCACTTGCCTCACCATCACATGGGGTGTGCACACAGTTGGCTTCAAAAGGCTTGAGAGCATCTTTGCCTTGGCCAACAATGTGCTGTTGCTGAGCAAGCCTTCCTACGCCCAGCTGATGTGTGTGTTGGTGCCTCCCCCCCATTCCCACACAAACTTGATTAATTTTAAAATTTCTTTTGATACATTTTCATATCTATTATCTAATGTAATACTCTCAGTGCAAAAAGCAGCCACTTTTAAATACTAATTATTTTTTAACTTATTTATTACAAAAAATATTTTTCAGGTAGTGCTGGCTCTCTTGACCTTGACTGATGTGTCATGCAACACACAGCTGCAACGCCTTCAACAGCACAAAGAGCCCAATGCTGTTGTTGACACATGCTACTCCTCACACCACAAGCACACCAATGAGATCACTATGGTTGTGCAAGACACCAACACAAGTACATTCCTCCTTCTTTGACTTTGCCTTGACTTGGCCCATGCACCTGTTCATCTTCACCTTTGCTTTCAGGTGGACATCAGCATGCTGGTGGAATTGTGGCTTGTGTCCACTTACTCAAGGACATGGGCTCAGGAGCACATCAACATCCCCTTTGCACCTACAAGGGCACATCAAGCATGGCTGAGGGTGACACCACTGAGTGAGCACTGGCCCTCTTGGTGGTATGTCCTCTGTACATTTTTTGTCCCTCAATTGTTGGTGGGCGTGGCATGCTGACTTTCCTTTCCACAGGAACAGGGCGTCCAGCTGTCATCAGTGACAGCTGATGGTGATACTGAAATCACTGGCATCATTGCAGCAGTGTGCCCCAAGGGCAATGTCCAACCATTATGCCAAGGGTCTGTGCAAGCATGTGACCAATCTGTGTGGCGAGCACCCAGCCCTCAAGGTCATTGTCACAAGTCTCAAGGCCCATTTCCTAATAGGTATCCCCCCACATGTAGGCCCCTTGATTTTCATGGCTTGACTCCCTCATTCTCCTTTGGTTGTGTGGTGAGGGATACATGTACAGGTATTAAAAAGTACCCAAAGAATGAGGACGGTTTCATCACCCACATGAAGGCCTTTGTGCCACACATCACCAACACACACCATTTGTGGTGCTCACACGATGTCAGCTGGCAAGTGGCACTGAAGCTGCCTAAGGTACTATTTCTCCTTTTTTTTGGTTTTTTCTCTGTTGCTCATCTTGCTCTTCAGGTTGATCTGACTGAGCACAGTGAGGCAATCACAGCCCTTGAGGAGCTCATCAAGGGCTACATTGAGGACTGCCAGTGCTATATTCATGGCCACTCAACAATCCAGCTGGAGTCCCTCAACAGATCAGCTGCCAAGCACATTGACAAGCAGTGAAACTGGATGGTCATGTATGAGTCACTCTTTGACACTGGCATCCTTGAGTGCAACAAAGGTACTTATTATTTTCTTATTTTTATTTTTAATTTTTTTTTATTTCCATTTAAAATTAACTTCATTTGTGTGCGCATTCAGGCATGGAGTATCTGATGGATGTCTACTCCCAACTTGGGTTTCATGTTTCTGTGGTGCAATGGAACCAGTGGAAGAAGATGATTGAGGCACATGAGAAGTGGGACGCCATCAAGAACCGACCAGACAGCTGCTGAAAGTGCAGTCTCTACAAAAGGGCAGCACAAAAAGAAACAGCTATGTGACACCAGGCCATGCCTAACTCATTGCTTGAGTTTTTTACCTCCTTCTCATTGCCACATTCACAGAGTGATGATGTGACCTTGCCAAGAGATGGAATAAGCCAATTTATAATGACCATCCTGACCAAATGGGCGTTTGGCCATGTGGGTTGAGCAGACCATTCAATCTCACTGTGTGGGAATGTACATGCTCCATTTCCTCATTTCCTTGTGCTTAGTACTGACTATTTTATTCTTTTAGTGCACATAGACCACCTGAAGATATATCTACATCACCACAAGCGCCCATTTACCAGCAAGGACAGTTGACCTGTCCTCCTTCAGCATGTTAGGGATGCCATCACCAGCATCCCCACTCCTGCCCTGTGAAAAGCCTCCTGAAGTACTCACTCTTCCACATCCACCACCTCCTTGTCACTATTTACTTCTTCCTCCACCCCACCCACACCAGTGGCGTCCTCTTCATCTTCATCATCCTCTTCATCTCCATCTCCATCTCCATCTCCATCTTCCTCTTCAGCCCCTTCTTCATCCTCTTCATCTTTGTCTTCCTCTTCAGCCCCTTCTTCATCCTCCACCATTTCATGACCACACAAGCAACAACAAGCCACAGCCCCAGCAGTGTACATGTGTGCATGGCCAAATTGTGGCCACACATACTCCTACAAGGCCTGGCTCAACCACCATACAAAGGGCCATGAGACAGTGGCGGCAGGAGCAGCAGCAGGAACGGTGGCAACAGGAGTGACAGTACCAACACCATCAGTATCAACCAGCAGAAGGTGTATGTACCACAACTCATTTATTACTTGATATTTTTTGATATTAAGACTTTCCTCTTCTCCCTCATCAATAGGAGCTTTGATGAGGAGTACTTGCATGACATGGTCCTGACTTGATACTTGAAGACCTGGCAGTGTGCGGCGAGCCAGCAGCAACGGCAGAGGGACTGACAGAAGTAGCAGAACCCCTTGACCTACCTCCCCTTGTAGACTAGGTTTGTCCAGCGGTACGATCGCACGCCCTCAAGCCTCTTCTCTTCATTGCGTTGTATTCTAATTCTGGCTGTTGTGTGTCGTGTGCGTGTGTGCGTGCGTGCGTGTGCGTGCGTGCGTGTGCGTGCGTGCGTGCGTGCGTGCGTGTATGTGTGTGTGTGTGTGCGTGCGTGCGTGCGTGCGTGTATGTGCGTGCGTGCGTGCGTGCGTGCGTGCGTGCATGTGTGTGTGTGTGTGTGCGTGCGTGCGTGCGTGCGTGTATGTGTGTGTGTGTGTGTGTGTGTGCGTGCATGCGTGCGTGCGTGTGTGTGCGGTGGTGTGTGTGCGTGTGCGTGTGCGTGTGCGTGTTGTGTGCTCTCCACAGCGAGGAGAGGATTTTTTATTATTTTTTAACATAAAACTCGGTAATTCTTCAAATACCAAAGGTAGCGTGGGTTTTGGGCAGGTGGCGGACCCAAACGAAATTGGGAGTTGGCGGCTGGAGGGGGTACAAAAATCCCATGGTCAAAAAAAATAGCCCTAACTGGACCCTTAAGGGTGCAGTCTGGTCTTCTGCTGGAGAACTGTGGGGGCTGTGACTGCCATCATGATTTGAAGAATGTGCTGGTGCTGCTGTGTGCAGAGAAAGAATGTAAACAATTAGGGCACAGCCAAATTGGGAATTTTTCTCAGGATACAAAAAACTTCCTCTAATACAAGCTTGCTTTCATGTGACCTGTGGTGGTGTCTGTTTGTTGAAGCTGCCAACAATGGAGAAGGAGAGAGAGGTTTTGCTGAACTTCCATGTTCTTCAACCAGGAGAAGCAGTTCATGGGCAGTGAGAGAGGAGGACCAAAAAACGTCAGTTAGAATGAGAGTGGGTGCAAAAAGAAAAATGGTGACAAGAAGAGGAGGAAGAATGAGAATGAGGCCATAACAAGAGGTGGGAACAATGGGAAGTGATAGAATGTGCCCACTGGTGTAGGAGTGTCTCCCCTACTCCTCAGTGATGAACTTGGAAGCAGGCTGTGGCAACGCTGAGGTATTGGTGGGCTTTGGTTGAGCTGAAGCAGTTCCACAAGTTCATGACAACACTGGTGTGCCCACACTGCCACAAGCAGAACCTGGGCTGTGAGAAGTGGCATGACAGGAATGGTGGCTTCAGCACTGGTGTTTGGTGTGGTAGCCCACATTGCACATTTGGTGAACAGTTTTGTAGCACCTCACCAATCCAGTCCAACATGCAGTGAATGGATGCTCCCACATGGCTGGCCTTGGCCTGGGGACTGAATGGTATTGGGTTTGAATGACTCAAGTCAGTTTGGGGTCTTGCAGGTGGAGTCCCCCTCATCTCCTGTGATTGCTATGTGCAGCTCAACAAGAACTTGGTACACCCATCATGTTGAGCTTTGCTTCTTTTTTTGGTTCTAACTCTTGAGTTCAGCTTGTGCCTGCACTTACAGCAATTATGGATGTGTCTTGTGGAGGTGCTGGCAAGAATGAAACAATGGAAGCAGTCCAACTTGGCTATTGATTCTACATACTCTTCATGACATTGGCATGCCAATGAGATAACAACTGTGGCCATTGACACTGATGCAGGTAACTCACCATCCCCACAATGCACACCTGAAGTGAACTGCACTGAGCACTTACCTCCACACACCTGATTGCACATAGGCCTGTGGGAAGGGATTGTTGTAGCATGCAACCATCTGCTGAAGGACACAGCCTGGAGTACCACAGCATCCACTATGGACTTACAAGGGAATGTCAAGCATGGCTGAGGGGGATGGCACTGATCATGTGTTCACCTATCTCAAGGTAATGCCTATTCCCTCCTTTATGGACTCTTGCTGATGTCTTCATTGTGTAGGACATGGGTGTCACCCTGTCATCAGTGGTGGCTGATGGTGACAGTGATGTCAGTTTACTTGCCAAGAAGCACTTTGGTGATGAGTTGAAGCTGAACCATGACCCTGGCCATTATGTCAAGGGGCTCCACAAGAACGTGCTCACTCTCACCAAGGACCACAAGTCCCTACTACTGATCACCCCACTGCTGAAGGCTCACTTCCTGATTGGTTTGCTCCCTCCTCAGCATTTGTTTTGTGTGGTGGTGGAGCACTACCAGCTAGGCAGGACACAACACTGACAAGCGTTTCTCCTGTTTGCCTAGGTATTAAGGCACACAACGCCAATGTTGAGGCCTTCAAAGAGCATGTGAAGGCCTTTATCACACACATCTCTGACCAAGACTATTCTCATGACAAGTGCCTCCACAAGAAGGGCAAGAACACTACACTAAGGCTGGATCCAGTGAAGGACAAGGACGCCCTCACTGCACTTGAGGTATTGCTACTTCCTCTGCTGAGTTACTGCATTCTCAGCTCACCCCAATGTTGATCTTGATAGAGAGTTACCTCAACTGTCAGCGTTACACCCATGGCTACAGCACCATTCAGATCTAGTCCATCAATGCTTCAGCCCACAAGCATGTTGACAAGCAATGAAACTGGACAGTGATGTACACTGCACTGTTTGATGCTGGGCTGTTGATGGATGAGTAACAGAGTGATGTTCAACAGTGACAGTGGAAAAGATAAAGGCGTACCTGAAGAAACATGGGATTGCTCTCAGCAAGTCAAACACCTCCTCACTAAGGCAAGAAGCCATGTGCTTGGAACCGCAATGGTATGGCCCTATCACTTCAACATCACAACCTTGGTCTTAGGCTCACTTTGCAGGTGGCACGTTCCACCAGGCAAAAATGAAAGCAATCCCACCCCCTTGTCCCCAGAAACAGCAAAAGAAGGGCAAGGAGAAAGTGACCAAAAACAAACAGACAGAAAGCACTGACCATCTGGACACACTCACAAACGACCAGCTCAAGGAGCGCCTGCAAGCTCAAGGACAAAATGTAACCAGCAACACTGAGCTTTTGCAACATCTACAATCATCACCCTCATCCACACCACATCCTCACAAGCAGTCCACCTCCACCTCCTACCCAACCTCCTCATCAACCTCCTCTTCTACCTCCTACTCCTCTTCAACCTCTTCAACCTCCTCCTCATCAGCCTCCTTGTCATCAGCGTCTTCAATGTTTCCTGCACCAAGGTGTTGTGAGTTAACCAGACTCACATAGTAAGCGCCAATTGGAGCACATGTTGGAGACTGGACCTCCAGTGTCTACTGAAATGTGGTGACACTCATATACTATCATCAATGAATAAATGGTGAAGAAGGAGACTGTAAGGACTCACTCTTGTATTCATATACCCAACTACTCTACTCTTTGCACAACAGGTTATGGTCCCACACTCAATATGAGCACATACAAAGTCACCAAGCACTCTATCCTTCAGAACACCACCAACTACAGCTCATGGCACAAAGAGCTAGAATTCATGCTGCTGTCATGCAACCTGTGGGACATCACCTTTGGTGATGGCAGTGAGGCTGGTCATGGAGGTCTCAAGGACAACACTGTAGCTGAAGTGAGGCTGGAGCTCAAGTGCAAGCATGAACAGGTGGCTGGCTACATCAACCTCTGCCTAGACATGCAGTTTTGGCCCATCTGTGTCAATGCTGAGAAGGACCCCAAGGCCATGATGAAGGCACTTGACACCCAGCTGAAGCCCAGGATGTTGGGCTACAGGTTATCTACCTGCACTGGTTCATGTGGATGAAGCATGAGCATGGAGAGGCCCTTGACTCCTACTTCTGGCGCATTGACAGGGTCATCCAGGACCTGGGGAACCAGGACTTCCAGGTGCCTGACAATCTTACAATGGCCATCATGTTGGACAGGCTACCTGCCAAGTATGAGTTGGCCCAGACATTCATTGAGAGCTCTGAGGATGTCACCTACACGCAGGTGAAGTGAATTCTCATCCAACAGGAGGCAGTGCTGGTGGCCAAGGAGTCTGCCATGGAGACTGTCAACTACACCAACAGCAAGGGTGGACAACAGTCCAACAAGTGACAGGCAAAGGACAGCAAGAGCAACAAGCGCAGCAACAGCAAGGCCAAGCCCAAGGGCAAGTGTTACTACTGTGATTGGCCTGGCCACCTCAAGCACAACTGTCACAAGTGGAAGGAGGATGAAGCTGTGGGCCACAAGGTCAACAGCACCTTGGATGATGGTGACAACACTGAGATGGTGATGTTGGCCACTGAGCAGGCCCTTGTCCTTTGTGAGGAAGAGGAGTGGTGGTACCTTGATTCAGGAGCCACCATGCATGTCACCTGCAAGAAGAAGTGGCTACATGACTATGTCAGTCTTGAGGATGAGGCATGAATTCTGATCCTTGGGGATGACCACAAGTGCTGCATTCATGGTTATGGTACTGTGCACACCATTGTCCAGGTTGACAGCCAACCAAGGTGGATTGCATTTGCCAAGGTGCTGTATGCACTGGAACTGGTGAAGAACCTCATCTCCATGGCAAGGATTGTGGCAAAAGGGAATGAGGTGAGGATACATGGGTGTGGCTGCAATGTTGTTGACTGCGCTGGATGAAAGGTTCTGCAGGTGATGCTCCAGGGCAACATGCTCATGCTGCTGATCAAGCCTGAGTGACCAGAGCACTGTGTCTCTGCTGTGTGTGAAGACCTCACACTGAACCAACTGCATTGCTGTTTTGGCCACGTTGGTGAGACCAGGCTGAAGGCCCTTATCAAGTTGATGGGCATCAGTGTGACTGGCTTGACTCTCTCCCTGTGCAGCGTCTGCACTATGGCCAAGGCCATGTGGAAGGCCATCAGCTGTGGACTGGCTCCATGCTCTGATGTGCTGTTCAATTGCATGCACTCCAATGTGTGCAGGCCACTGCTGGTGGCCACGCCATCCAGTAAGTGGTACTATGTGTCATTCATAGATGACCACAGAACCCCCGGCCACATCAAATGTGAGTCAACAAATGACTGTGGATTATCTGTGGAAGCAAAAACCGGTTTGGTGCTGATTTTTTGATTTTACGCTCAATCAAGTCAAATATTTCTGTTTGATCTATTTTTAAGTTAAAAAGGATGGATATGGAATCATTTTTTTCAGCTCAAATGGGGAATTGAGATGCGATATCATATATTTTTGTTTTATTGCACTTTGCTTTGA
>CDFB01037444.1:0-25327 GCA_000826425.1 Acanthamoeba lugdunensis | reverse complement strand
AGATTGGGCTTTAGCGTAGGCCAGGCCATGCTCACATCACAGACCTTGGGCAAGGCAATGGAGGGTCGCCTGTGACCTCCCTTCGGCTGGTGCTGCGTGGCCTGTTAACCTCTGCGGGACCTGCTCCCGACAGGGCTGGCGCCGAGGAAGCGGCTTGTGGGGGGGCAGGATGCTCAGGGCGCCGGCCCATCCGAGCCGCGGAGGGCAGCGGCAGTGGCTGAGAGACAAAAAGGAGCGTTGTTCCAATGGGTGCGACTCGCGCCCCCATCCCCCAGACACAGTGACGTCCTTACTCATTGGATTCCTGGGCTCTCGGCCATCCCAATGGGTGGCTCACCCAGGTCCTGTTCCCTGCCCCAGTGTTCCTCGTGAATCAGTATCGCTTCTGCTGCAATGACCCCAGGCGCAACACAGGGAATGAGCCACAAGGGCAAAGAGCAATGTACAAGACACTGCGCACCGTGCTTCTTCTCTTCATCAGCCGCATCACCTGGGGCCACTTGCATCACCAGCGGCAGTAGCGGCAGTAGGTCTGGTCGAGAGGGGGAGGAAAGAGCATACGCCATCGTGTTGAACAGGAAAAAATGAGTGGGGGAGTGGGGGATGCATACGGTCGTCAGGGAGGATGTCGTGTGCCCAGTCGGCATCAATGAGGTCCACCAACAGCGCGGCCTTGGGGTGATTCTCGCGAGCGCTGAAGTTGGTGTGGTGCTGTGTGGGCGGTCGCGGTGTGAGGTGTGGTCCTTCCCCCTCCTCAAGCAGACGCACCATGGCTGTCTTTCCGGGCCTTGGCCCAACCAAACAAAGAACCAGAAACAAAGAAACACGTAAGAAAAAAAAAAGTATCGAAACCGGCATCGAGACGGAGACCAGGCTCAAGAAGAGGGGAGAGCAGGACCCACTGCGGCTAGCCCTTGGCAGCAACATCACCACACGAGGGTGAGAATGATGGTTGGGGGGTTGACCGAAGAGACAGTTGAGAACGAGTGAATGCTGACCACTCTTCCAGCCAACATGCCCTCGTGTGTTGTTGTTGTGCTATCTGGTGGTATTGTTTCGCGCCAGGCGCCATCTTTGTGGAGGTCTGCAACGTTGCGTGCGACCACACAACCACCACGTCTGGCACGTAGTCAAAGAGGCTGATGGGCCTTGCTGCCCAGCACCTGGCGTGGCTGCCACGCAGCACCGGTCCGTTGTAGCGATTGGGGGAGGGAGGCCTGATGACCTGTTGCTGTTGCCGTGGCCGCGTCCCCATCTCATCCCTTGGCGGTGTCTCGCTTCATCTTCCCTCCTTTCCCTGCATCTGGGGGTGGTGTCCCGCCACCCAGGAATGCCGGATGTAGTCCCTGCTTGGTCAGCCGGCTGCTAGTAGGCTCAGAGGAGGACGGAGTAATGCCAGATCTCGAGGTCCGGCGTGGCCACTTGAGGCACTCTACTTCGAACCGTTGCGCGTCATTGCCAGCCTCTTGCTGTTGTGCCACTAAGGTGACGTGGACGAGGATCCTACCGTGACAACAACCACGACCATGTTGCAACACTACCAGGCACCAGCCCAAGAACCAGAGCCTCAGGGCCAACCACCTTGAAGAGGGAGGATCCATCGGCGGCCAGCGTACTATGAATGCACATGTCTCTTTCTCGCCTTCTGCCGCAGCAGACATAACAGTCGCCTACCTTTGTGCTGGTGGCTCTTCTTGTTGCTCTTTTTGCCTTGCCCCATAAAGCGCTTCTTCGCCGAGCATCATCAGAGCCTTCTCCGCCTTGCTCAGCCCGAGCGCATCATGCATCACCAGTATCGGCGGCTGCTGGCGAAAGCCACCATCCAACGATTTCGTGAGCGAGGCCAGTAGATCCTACTCGAGGAGGCCTCCTGTGCCCCTCAACTTGGGCCGCGCTTGTGCAGGCTCCGGCAACTCCTCCACGGCTCCGCTGGCACCTTCAACGTCGACACCACCATCTTCCTCCTCGGGGGCCACAGGCCTGGGCCAAGGAACGTTTGCTGGTGAGAAGGCGTATGGTACCACCTATATACACAGCAGTAATCGGCATGCATCCCAATCACTTAAGTGTGTTATTTCACGTGACGTGGCTTCATTTCTCGTGTACGCCCAGAATGGCCGCCTAGGTTTCACGCCACCAAGACGAGTACCAAAAGACTACACATACCGACACACCCAACGGGAGTTGACTCTTGGGTTCCCGTTCCTGGCCCACAGAGCAATGCAGGAGGAAAACAAACAAAAAACAAAATCAAAAATCAAAAATCAAAAAAACAGTTGCATGCTGAACCACTGTTCTGTCGCCCGTACAGGTTACAGCAATAGGGTGAATCGATCAACCGCTCCAACACTCCCCAAGTGCTCAGCATGCAACCACAGGAGCCTTTCTTCAACCAAATCTACATCAAGCCTTTCCCCCATATGGTAGCCCTGCGAATGGTGTCGAACCCAAAGGTTCACTTCGCCCTCTCCAGACGAGATCATCCTCGTCCGTCAGGATGGCGTGCTTCACATTCATCTTTCACAAACTCTTGCAATGCTTCTTCGCACTGCCCCTGGCCATGTGGAGGAGTGCTTCGCTCGGCAGGAGTCCGAGAACTGAACTACCATATCGGGACCCGACGTCGCGCCTCCGTCATAGCCCATCGCGCTTGCAGTGAGCATGCGCAGGTGTCAGTTTCTAGGAATCTTGTATTCCTCATAGCCTCAGTCCTCCCCGTGCTATTCTTCCCTGCGGCACTGGATGGGCCATCAGCCGTCTTCTTGGTTGCGATCAGTGTTGGTATTCTTTTCCTTCGTGAGCCTCCTTCACAGCATGCTGGGTCGTGATCTCTACTGACAGAGTTTACAGGCGCTGGTGCAAGTGTCCTCATGGGTGGAGTGGATTCTGGCAGTGCCACTCATCGACTCTCTTCCCAGCACGCTCAGATCTCTGTCGATGACAACTTGTACCTAAAGGAAATAAGAATTAAGAACTGGGCACTAGAGATCAACCACCACCGTGTGTGGTTGTGCGTTGCAGAGCCCATCAGAGTCTCGCCAATTCTGCTAGACCTGCTTGCCTGTGTCCGCGACGGTTGACGCTCTCCTGCGCCGTTGTTCAAGCACAAGGCGACTTCTTTTTTAATCATCCAACCGGGTGGAAAAGTTGGCAACGCGCCCTGGGGGGCACAGCATCGCTTTGCCCTTTATTCGGCCCAAGGATAAGGGAGCACACATCCTGATTGGAGGGTCACAGTTCCGCGGAAGGGCACCCAGAAGAGCAACTTGTATGCCACCAGGCAGCAGTCGTTGGCCGTTTTCCGCCATCCCGACATGAGGGAGACGTACGGCTCCCTATGGTCACTCTCCGCCATCGCACCCCAGCCCAGCATCACAACCACCTTAATCCTCATCTCTGTGGCAATAGGCCATCCCGAGCAACTCATCGGAGTTTATCTGCTCAGATAAACTCCGGCGAAGGCCAGCGAAAGAGCGGAACTGGCGGCATCGGAGTTTGCCTCATGCTCAGACCACTCCTTCGGAAGACGAATCTACCAACAGCACAATACACCGCAACCTTCAGGAACTTGATGAATTGGTCGACCGCCATCTTGCTGCCGATACTCCACACATCGTTGCTCTCTCTGAGCGTCCGGTCCTTGAACTGTAGGAAGCATCAACAGCGACGCCCTCATAGGCGTGGTGAATCGAAAAGAAGCACAACCGTGCAATGAGCAGCCCCAGCGAAGGTGTGATGTTACCAATTTTTAGGGACCTCTTCACACAGTTGCGCCTGCTCACCCTCCTCTAGATCTCCATTGATTGATGGAGCCTTCATGCACACCTGTCTCTCGGATGCCCTCGCCTGGGAGCACCTGGGAGGCAGTGCGCGCTGCTCGGGGGATAAGCCACTCTGCATTTGCAGGCAGGGGCGCCGTGGCTTACGACTCTTGTTTGCTCGTTGGCGGCGACAGTTCCGCTCTTTTGCTTGGCCTGCTCTGCATTTATATTTATGTAGATCTTGGCTCCCTTGGCTGTTCTGATGAGCCAGGATCGCCTTATCCCCAACCTGAGAGCCCTCTTTGAGTTATGCTACTGCCCTTTTGCACACCCTTGCTGTGCAAAGTGAGTGGCTCCTGTAACCTGGCCTGTCACTGGAGGCTCTCTTCAACGGAGTTTATCTGCTCAGATAAACTCCGGTGTGACTTTCAGTGGAACTCCACTGGAAAACAGGCCAAGCACGCAGCCAGTTAGTTGAATCTGACCGGGTAATACCCGCAAGCACTGGCCACGACTCAAGCCTCATGAGAGCTCATTGCCTTGTGAGCACCGGTGGGAATCGAACCGGTCGTCAACAAACAGCATAAAATTTCGTACGAAAACGAACCCGAATGCGACGTCGCGTCCGCATTCCTACACAGGAGCGAGTGCGAACCCGAATGCGACTGCGAGTGTGACCAAACCTCAGATCTTTACCCCCTTCTTCCGATACACAGAGGCTTGTGAGTTTTACTCATCTCCCTTTATTTATCTTGTACATTTTTTTTTATGTTTCTATTTTTTGTTTATTATTGATAAAAATGATAACCTGCGGATAAGACGACGCCCTACAGCAGGTGGCGCCATCTTTTGCAACATTGCCGCTTCTCCTCAAAGGCACGCAAGGGCTCACGGTGATGACACTGTCCGTGACACGTGGGCTTTGTGAACGATGCGTTCGTGCAGGTCATCTCGCTGCAAGAAAATTGCGTTGGAGTGGGGAGGGGTCATGGAGGAAACCGGAAAAAGAAGAACAAGCATTTGTCTGCGCCATGGCGCCAACGGATCGCTCCGAGGGCAATGGCTGGCAACTCAACTACTTTTTACCAAGGCCGTCTCCACGTGGCTTTGTTGGCCTCTTTCCTGGCAGGAATGTCTGTTGTGAGGGTCGGGGGAATTGAAAAATAATGGATAGGAGGGGAGCGGTGGGGGGAGATGCCATCACAGGCAGGCGCCGGTCTAGGCCACACCGCAACCTGTGTCCCACGTGGCTGGTGTGGGACCGGCATGGCGCGGGCAACGTCGTGTTATACCCTGTCATCTGGTAAGCCAGAACCACCACTTGACCAGGACACCTTGATGGCCACGACAGAGACGGCCTTGCGGATAGCGCCAACAACGACGAGGGAGGCCACGGACTTGGCCAGTTCTCCCCAACACGGATAGAGGAAGAGGGGGACGTATTCCAGGCCATCAGCCCCTGACCAGGTCCCTCTCGCCTCAGTGCGGGCGCGACATTCCCTGCTACGGCCCAACTGCGCGGGCCGCACCACGCGGCTGCCACCGCCGCCATAACACAGGCCTACTGAGGCCAAGGCAACCTACCTCTGTGCACTGTGGCGCGATGCCGGGTGACGGGCGGCTGCTGGCGCGAGTGCCTCCTAACACCCTAACCGCTTGTCTGATCGGTCGGCCAGTGAGACCAGGCCCAAGACAAAAAAAGCAAGGCCCTTTATTGCCTTTCCCCCCTTACTCTGCCCCTCCGCGTCGCATCTGTGGTTGTGCGCAACCAACCAATGAGACAAGACCAGCGGCCACAGGCAAGGCCTTCCCTTCCTTGCTCTACAGCCCCTGTTGTGCCTTCCCCTTGCTGGCCTTCCTTGCTGAGGTCGGGAAGAGGCCTTGCTGCTGTCCTTGCTGGGGTTGCTTCTTCAGGGGATGAGACAGCAGTCCCCCAGCGCTCCAACAAGGTCGTCTGTCTCTTGTGGGAAGGAAGCGCTGCACTATGGGACGCCCGCCGAGTGCTTTGTTGCTGTGTGAAAGTGACCTAATTTAACCTCCTATGAAAGATTGGACTTGACGGCCAATGAATACAAACTGCTAGAGAAACTGCGCAACCACGGCTTTTATTTATACTTGTGCTGCGGTCAACTTTCCTACGCACCTCTCTGGCTTGCCCACCCCAAACCGACAAGCCGCAGCCGCAGCAGCCATCCTACCCAAAGCCGAGCCGAGGAAGAGCGAAAGCGCGACGAAGAAGAAATAAACCATCTCCTGATCAAAAAGCACAATAAGAACGAATACGAAGATGGACACTCTGTCAACTACAACAACCACAACAACGTGTCCACCAAGCGCGACCAAGACCACGCGATAACGTCGTTGACGAGCAACTCCAACCGCAACGGCAAGATGAAGCAGAAGGCGAGATCCAACACGATGATTATTACCAGGAGGCATCCTCGCCACCGACCACCAGCGCCCCCCAGGAATCGTCCCCCTTCGAGCATCTTCTCCATCCTTACAACCAACAACCTTCGACCGTCTCGTTTCTTTCATCGTGCCCCATGCCCACTGCATCGAGGAACAACAACTCGCCGGCGCCAACCATGCCCTGCGTCGTGTTACCCCCCGCCGTGCCTGCCGCCCTACCCTCCACCGCAGCCCTCGACGACGTCCTCCTCATCAACCACCACAACTACTCTCGCCGCCTACCCAGCGTACAACCTCCTGGTCTCGTTCGCCTCGTCAGATTCTTCATTACCCTCGCCCAGGCCGTTGACCAGCCCATACGAGACGATGCTGCCAGGACCTCCGGTACCGATGCTTACCACGCCGCCAGGCGCGCCCATGATCTACGACCTCCAGTTTCTCTCGCAGCTCTACCTCCAGGCGTCGCCCTACTTGCTCATCAGCAGCCTCTTCCCCGGTGCGACCATGGCCAGGTCGTCGCCGACCCCCTCGGTATCTTCGTCGCAACAGGGCTTCCATCAGGTCATGGCGCTGGCCCACCTTCACCCACCACAGCAGCAGCCTCCGCCACCACCAAGGACAAGTGCTACTTTCACAATGACAAACCGGCTCCCACCGGACTGCATCATGACCCTTAGCGGGAAAAGAATGTCGGGGCTTCCAGGGAGCACATTTCACGCAACATGTTGCGTGCCAGCGTCTGATTGAGACTTCATTGCTGACGATACCGGCAATAACCACCGGATGACAAGTCTGACCGGAGCAGTAGGCCGATGCTCCCGTACAACTTCAAAGGGACGATATACTTGTCTGTGTCGGTCAGCCGCCAGTTGGGAGTAACACGAGTATACTGTCTCAACACGATTCTTCGTGGAGGGTGTTGGTGAAGGGAATCCATCATCAATGCATGTAATTCTCGCCCCCTTCCCCCAATCCTTCCTTTACAACATGGGCGAGGGGAGTGAGAGGTAATAGGCGAATGTGAATAGCCCAACCTCTCAATACGCGAGCTTCTTGCTCTGCGTGCTCTTTCCATTGTCCTCGCGGTCATTGTAGGAATCAGGATGGCCGCTGGTCTCGCCGTTGTCGTTGACCACTTGTTGCATGCTCTGGTCCACATTCTGCGGCGTCGGCCGTTCGTGGACAAGCCGCAGAACAGTCAGCAAGTCAGCGCGTTGGCACCTCTTCAAAGACGCCTGTCGGGCCAGAACTCCGTGCAGACACCCCAGAAAATGGAAGCGATGCGCCAACCTGTGCCCGTGCCGGAGTACCGGCCATCCTTGGCCAATGCCCGAGCGGCCGTCACACCAGAGGCGTCACACAGTTGGTCCAGCCGGCAGTAATGCGGAGACCCAGCGCTGCTGCATCAGCCAATCGCGTCGTGGTCGCCTGGTCTCGGTGGTCGGCCTCTTGCGAGCCGCCCCCGCGCACCGTCCACCTGGTGGGTGATACGCGCAGGAGAAAGCGGGCTAGCGCAAGAGCCTGGTCAAGTTGGTAAGGCGGGCCTTGTCCCCATCGGGGTGGACGATTTTTCGGCGCAGGAGCAGACAGCGTCTCTCATGACTGCGCGACACAAGGCGACGGCGTCAGAGGCGATAGCAGCCGGCACTGCTTGCCGTGCAATCGGAAGGATCTTCCTCATGCGGTGCGCCACCTTGTGGGGCTGAGGGCGCAGCGTGCGACTTTCGTTTTTTTTTCTTGTTGGCATTCGCACTCGCATGCGAGCCGCATTCTCATTCGCGAACAGGTGCGAAGGAATATTGCACCAGGATCCACCAGTATGGGGCCGGATCATCAAGTCACGCGGCTCTCTTCCCCACTTCCGCAACCTGCCCACGTCACACACTGCTCTCGGCCCTTCGTATGCTGGACTCGCTACTCCCTCCCTACGGAATCAGCCACAAACCCTCCAGACAACGTAAAAACCGCTCGCAATGCCTCCTCAGGTACGCGCCTTAGTGCCATGTCGGGCCACTCATAACCTAATGAATCCATTGCCGGGCGATGCCAGCCATGCGAATCATTGTCCTGTCTGCAGTTGCTGTGGTCGCGTTGTTGCTGCTGACGGTACGAACCGAGACCAACGGCCCCCGCTTGGTCGATGGGGCGAAGAAAGGGCACAGAAAGCGTGGGTCAACCATCCATCCGACGACCTTGTCGGCACAACGATGACCACCATAGCCTCGGAACTTGCAACCAAATGCCCCACGGTTTACGGGCTGCACGTGCAGCCCAGTAGCCAAGTTGGCGGCAGAGAGGATAACGCAGCGCATCGTCTCTGGCAGGGGCGTCTTTGGCAACTATTACCAGTGCTGGAAGCGGTGCCTATTCGACGGAGGCACCAAGGGGGCTCCTGGCGAACCACTCACGTGCAAGGGGGCGTGCGACACCATCTTCGGTTCCATTGCGCCATCGCGGCGCCTGGAAATCACCATCCAAGCCTGCCAACAGAGCGCTCACCTACCGGGCCCGGTGCTTGCAGTTTACAACCGGTCTCCTGGCTGGTGCTCGTTCGCCGTGCCGCAATATTAAATAGAATACACCCCCTTGGGGGCGCTGACAAGCTGCTGGAGGGATTCATAGGACACATGCATCAGCGGGGCGACAGAGTGAGGCACAGACGGGGCGACGCGGAGAGCAAGGTCCCACTCAAGCCCCCTTGCCGAGCCTGCTACGTGCAGCAAGTGCATATTGGCAATCGGCGCTCGAGTCGATGGCTCATCCAGCCATGTGATCCGGATCCCGTGGTGCCACCATCTCACTAAAAGCCAGCAACCAAAAAAAAAAGGGAGGCGCCAACAAGGCGGACGACGCCGTGGCCGCCGATGGAAGCGCGGACAAGTCGCCTAAGTGTGATGTCTCCAATGGTACTGTTTGGTTTTGGTTAATTGGGACAAACTACCTTCTACGGAAGAGGTTTTTGACTCGGCCTAAAACAATGTTCCCCCCCCCCCGAACTCCGGTGGTGGTGGTATGGGGATTTCCAAAGAGCGTCAGCTGACTGCTGGCGAGGCCAAAGCGCCCAAGCATCAAGCCTGTTCTTCCGTGTCAGTTCCTCTGCCCCCCTCCCAGAACCGGATGAAGAGACTTTCAGATGGGCTCGCCGGAACCACCTCTTTCACCGTCGCTTCATAAGGGGACTGACGGGGCAGGATGGGATGCCAGTCTGCATGCTGCACTTAGTGCGGCGCTCTTCAGGACCACCTTTCTCCAACCATCGAACTCATGCAAGCTGGGCTCCGGTCTATCGGCGAGCAGGCTCTTGGGGTCCTGTGCCACGCACTAGACCCCGAAGAGCGTAGAAAGCGCACCCTCCTGCTCATGGCCATGTCGACCTTTGGTCTCCACGCGACCTTCCTCGTGCTGTCACCCATTGGCTACGAGGACACCTTCCTCCGCGGCATGGCGACCGGCTTCTTGACCCTGGACGTCTTCCTGTTCGTTCTGCTCTGTCGCTCGCCGAATCTCGTCGTCGCCACCGGGCTCTTCACCGCCGTTGTGGACTCGAGCACGGTCGCCATCTGCTTCAACTCCGGCCCCGTGCCGCATCTCACGGTGTGGCTGCTCATCATCCCAGCCCTACTGCTGTCCATTCTGGTGCGCCGGGTCGGACTTGGCAGCGTCGTCATTGTCGTGGCCGAGCTCATCGTGCTCGTGTCGGTCACTGGGAGCGGAACGGTCACGCCTCGGCACGCTGGCGCCCTCATCCCACCCTTGCACGAGTTGATCGTCGCGGTGCTGCCGTATGCCGTCGTGGGAGGAGCCGCGTTGCTTCACGAGGGGTCGACAGTTTGCGTGGGCCAGCGCGCATCAACGCTGGAGCAGGGCGAGGCCGCATGCAATAAGCTCCAGAAAGCCACCAAGACCCGTTACCTGGCAAACTTTAGCCACGGTATGCCATCCTCCCTCCTCGTTCTCCGCAGCCGTGTGATGGGCTGTTGGTAATGCGGGTCGCGCGGCACCTCTGTCAAAGAGCTCCGAACCCCTTTGCACGGCATAATAGGCTCTACCGAGGCGTTGCTGGAGCCAGGCTTGGACCTGCGCAGCGTTCGCGAAACAGCGGAAGCCATCCGGAGCTGCGCCGAGCACATGCTAGCGCTGACCAACAACATACTCGACGGCGAGCGGATGGAATTCAAGCGGCAGCCCCATCTGACCAGCACCCACTTTCAGCCCGTCGGGGAGGTTCAGGCGCTGCTGGCTGCACTCCGCCACCAAGCCGGCCAGAAGCGCGTCACACTGGAGCTGAAGGATGCAGGGGTGAAGCACCGCTTTCGCGTGGGCGATCCGTTGAGGCTGAGGCAGGTACTCTTCAATCTAGTGTCGAACGCGATCAAGTTCTCCAACGAGGGAGGTCGGGTGATCGTCACAGTCACCGACAACAGCGACGGAGGCTTGCACCTCGCCGTGCAGGACTCTGGCATCGGGATCGCCAAGGGCCACATCGACCAACTGTTTGAGGTACCAAAGTGCGCCTTGACCCCACAACAGCGACAGGGGCTCACGTCATTCCATTCAGGACTTCTTCCAGGCGGAGGATGCTTCAACCCCAAGGCAATGCGGCGGATCGGGTCTGGGGCTACCCATCAGCCAAAGGCTCTGCGAGTCCATGGGAGGGAGCATACGGTGCATCTCCCGCGTCGGCCACGGCTCCAAGTTCTGGGTCGACCTCCCTCTGCCAGTGGGTCGTGCCAGCAGGACGACGGGCGCACCACAAGACGAGGTCCACCTGTCGGGACCCTGTCCGCCGTCGTCAGAGGCCCCAGGTATGCTTGGGAGGTGGCGCTCTTGCCCCTGCGGCACCGGTTGCTTGGTGGACTTACATTCTCTCGCCTCCGATAGACGTCCCGCTGGCAAACAAAAAGGTCCTCTTTGTGGAAGACAATAGGGTCGGCCAGAAGGTAGGCTTACGAATGCTCCGGTCTCTGGGGTGTCGAGTGCACCTGGTCAGTAACGGCGAGGAATGTGTGCGAGCGGCGCAAGACGACGATTTCGACGCGATACTAACGGACTGTCGGGTACCCTTGACCACCCGGGTGTGCCGGTGCACCACATGACAATTTATTTATAGCATCCCCCGGGGACTACCAGATGCCAGTGATGGACGGCTGGGAAGCGGCGAGGAGGATCCGACAGACTGAAGAAGCGCGGCGATTGGAAGGAAAGGGACAGGCGGGGCCTGTGCCCGTGATAGCGCTCACGGCATCGGCGACCCCGGAACAGCGCCAACAGTGCATCGACTCTGGGATGAGCGACTTGTTGCCCAAGCCATTCACCAAGCTCCAACTCCGCCAGATGCTCATCAAATGGCTGGCAGAGGGGAGAGGCGCCTCTCCCCTCATGAGGAAGTAACTAACTCGAGCGCGCTCCACTAAACCCCTGTCCCTTTGCCAGCGCCCATCTCGGTGTCCTTGTCACCCTCCCTCAATCGCCCCCCAAAATTCGTGCTGCGGCCCGCCTCCTGCGCGATGTCCGGATTTTTCTACCTTTTTGCTGGCTCCCATTGGAGGAAGGAGGGGGGAAGGGCCCCAGCCACGTCACTATTGAGGAATGTGCTGAATGTGATGCCCGTCCCGAAATGCACGTGCGATCGGCGTACAGTCTGTAGACCTACAGCAAGTATTGCTAGATGACTGCAGCAGCAGACCCTCCCTGGGCCTGGTCTCAGCGGTAGGAAAGGTGGCATCCGGATGCGTGCTCCTTCTGGTAGAGCCGTTGCCTTCCCTGCGGGCAGTCGTGGCCCTTTGTCGCTGGCCGCACTGCATTGGTAGGTGGCTGACGGAGGTGGCGGTTCGCCTAGCCGCTTCGCGTCAAATGGTGGACACGAACCACAAGGCCATTAAAAACTTGAGCTCAGCAGCACACCACAATTGCGCTCTCAGCATCTTCCGGCAACCACCCCTATCCACACCGCCACCCACCCAAAGCACGAGACGAGGAGGAGCGAAAGGAGCTCCTCGACCCCATCATCAAAACCAAAGAACCAACACGGCGATGGACGCTCTGGCAGCTGCCGCCCCGCACAGTAGGGCTTTCAGACCCTCCACAAGGGCATCGCCTACATCGCCTTCAACAGGGGCAAGCAGGCTTTCAGCCCTGTCAATCAACTTCCTCATCCACGCCTCGTCGAGTCCCGACTTCACAGAAGAAGGCAGCGTTGCCAACGACGACGACGACGACGACAACACCACCCAGCGCGACCAAGACCACGTGGTCGTCGTTGACGCGTCCACCAAGCCTGCCCGCCAGCCGCAACAAGAAGATGATGATGAACAAGGAGAAGACGAGGAGGCCTTGCCCTCGACCCCCAGACTGGTCCAGCCAGTCGGTGCGCCTTCCCTGCCAGCCTACCCGCATCCGCTTTATTCGGCGCATCAACCGCAGCCCTTGCCCTCGTCTATCGTGGCCGCAACCACCGGCACCCACTCCTGCCCATCGGGCTCGCTCGCCTGGTCATCCTTCTCCTTGCCCTCGCCCATCAATCCGGTGACCAGCCCACACAAGGCGACGCTGCCGGTGCCGATGCCGATCACACCTCCAGGCGCGCTCTTGGTCGACCTCTCGCGGCTCTTCTCCCTCCAGGTGTCGCCCTATCTGCTGAGCAGCGTCTGCCCCAGTGCGACCGGCACCGCTGCAACATCTGCCTCGTCGTCTTCGTCGCTCGTGGGCCTCCAGACAGTGCTCACGCAGCCCGGCCTGCAGCCGTCGCCGCAGGACCCCGGCTACCTTCCGTCGCTGCGCCTTCAGCAACACGCCTTCCCCCAGGCCATGGCGCCGGCCCTCCTTCTGCCACTACAACATAGGCAGCAGCCACAACCGACTTGTCGGCCACAACCACCACTGAGCCACCAGACCGTGGCTGGCGATGGGACGTCGGACCTCGAGTGGATCCTCTCGCGCGCAGAGCAACTGGCCCAGGAGAAGAAGGACGCGCGCCACCAGGCGTGCAGGCGCGAGAAGAGCGAGCCGCACTACGGGGCGCCCCGCATCAAGCGCCGGAGGACATCTAGCCCCAAGGGCAGAGACGACTACTCGCCCGACGGCGGCGGGCAGCGGCAATCCACGAGCGGCGACGATCGCCACGGACGACCATTCTGCAGCTCGAGCAGCGGAAGCAGCGACAATGACGACGACCACGACGAGAGGGACAGCAGCAGCATCAGGGGCTCCTCCCAGGCGGGCGTGATGGGGATCGGCGGCAAGGAGATTCTCTGCCAGCGCAGGCAGGCGTCGCCCAAGCAGGTGGTGCTGCTCGAGCGAGTCTTTGCCGCGGAGCCCTTCCCGACGAGCGCCACCAAGCGCCGGCTGTCTGAGGTACTCCGCATGAGCCCCAAGCGCGTAGCTGTGTGGTTCAAGAACAAGCGGGCGCGTAAGAAGAAAGGTATCCCCCTTGCACCACTCCGCCTCCTTGTTGTCCGCCTCTGTCTCACTATCACTTGATGCCAGAGCAGCTTTAGGGCTGCTGCCAAAGAGGCCTCGGAACCAGGATGTGCATTGCTGATGATATTAAGAAACAAGGGATTCACCCCACGGGAGACTCGCCACAGCGTCTCCCTTTGGCGTCACTTGTCTGGAAAGATGGCGCCTATGTGGCTTGAAACCACCAACGCCGTTAAGGACGTTTTTATTTTCACCAGTTGCTCCCTGACTTGCCACCACCGCCCACGCTATATCACTTGGTGGTTTCTCTTGAGGAGAAAGGCCGCAAGTAGGTTTGCTGTCCAGCGCAGCACCGTTCCAACCGCCTCTGCTTTGGCGGTCATGGTGTCGCTGCGAACCGAGCACTACACTAGTGGTGTTGCGCCGGAACAAGCAGAGTGTCCCTGTCCTTAACATCGTTCTTCGGCTTGTTGTAATTCCAGAGAGTGATCCAACCTCGCGCTTGGGGCCTCCCCTGGTCCTTCTTGGCGACAAGCCTCACGGCTCATCCTCGTCGGTTGATCGCATGCCTGTAGGTGGAGACGCCCGAGCGAGGCGGAAGAGTGAGCAGTGAGATTGCAGATGCTCGAGAGGCCAAACAGGAGGTACGTGGCTCCAGGTGCAGTAACGCCATTCACAGCAGTTGCCCCTCGGGGGATCTCACCCGGGCGGCTAGCGGCACCCTCTGCTGGCCCAGATGCTCGCCCGTCGTAGTCAGGTCCCCGACGTAGCACCCCGACCCCCTCCTCTCTGCACGAAGCACCGCCACATTGGCGAGCGGTTTTCTGTATGTTCTCGAGGGCATTTGGTCCTAGGAGCATCCGCTTAGAGATGGTAGGCCTTCGTCAGTCGGATTAGCAAGGGAAATAATGTAGTGGTGGAATTCGAAATGCAAATAAAAATCTGGACATCGTGCGACCAGAAAAAGCCGCAGTCGCAGTCGCATTCGGACTAGGGTCTCGAGACCGTTACGCTAGTATTTTAAGAACGTGCAGTTTTCGTGCTGCCTCTTCGGATGAGTATACGCGCGGGTTAGATTGCCTCCAGTATCGACTGAGTCGCGGTTGGCCTTTAGTCGAATAAGGATTATTTGGCTAGCCCAACCTGACTAGTTGAAGCCCGCAAGCGCTGAGCGGCACTCATACCAGAACCGCCCCATGAACAGATCGGAGGGCTCAGGTCGACAGACACCAACACAACCGCCGACACTACAATAATGCGTGGAACCTGAAAGCGCAACATAGGTGGGTCAGAACGTGCTTTTGCACTAAGGGTCGTAGGGATTGTCCAGACTGAATAACTGAACCAGAATTCTCACCTTGCTCACTGCGGGGAGAGCGCCGCATCAAAGAACTTACAAGTGGACTGCTGTCTGTATCGTGTGTGCGTAGTCGTGTGGTACTCGCTAGTTATTTAATACCTCCACAGTGGGCCATGCTAATGCCAGACTGCGCCAAGAGAGAATTCTCTCTTTTCTCTTGGTGCACTCTCTGCTGGACAATTGTGTTGGTGGCCTACTCTGTGTAGTTGGTGATGATGAGGTGTGTGGAACAGGCCACTTGATTGCGCTTCATGTTGTAGTTTTTTGCATAGGCCGCTCTCACGTACCCGCGGTAGAGTTCGCGCATCAGCGGCGAATCGGCTACGATCAAGAGGCACCGAGCGCTCGACTCCTCGAAAAGGCCAAAGAGGGTCTCGTGTTCGCGTCGGCCAAACTGCTCGTCGCCCAGGACTCCAGCGCCCGGGTAGTGATCGAAACCCATGTAGGGAGGATCGAGAAAGAGAAAGGCGTCAGGGGAGTTGCAGTGCTCGGCCATGGTGTCCTCGAACGATGACAGCAGCACGTGGCTGCGCCCTAGAAGGTCCGCGTAGGAGGGATCCAGCAGCCGAGAGCACGAAGGCACGCGCCCGTTAGGCGTGCTGTTCCAGCCGGTGTTGAAGCGGCCCCACCGGTCGTACTGGTCGATGCCGCGGAAGCACGTCTGGCGCAGGTAGTAGAACCGATTATTCGCGACCCCCTCGACACCGGTGGGCAGCCGCTGCTCGAGGCTCGAGCCTTTCGGCGCCACCACCAACAAATGGTTCCACGTATAGGTCAAACTCGCCGCGCTGGGGGATGAACGGCGCGTAGTGCTTGATATCTGTCCGCTTGCCTCCCGGGTAGCGAAAGAGAGGCTCCAACGAGCGCGTCAGGCTGTCTTGGTCAAAGGAGCCCCAAAGGCCAGCCGACAGAGCTGGCCAGGTGTCGCCATCGACGGCTTGATACTGAATATTGTAGGTGGTACTGCCGCGTTCCTGTTGCTGCCCGCCTGTGGGACGGTGGTGCTCCAACCATGTATCTCACAGTCACGCTGGTGAGCCATGGTGTCCTTGACTTTAAGGCCTCAGGTACTTTCATGCTCGTCTAACGAACCCTGTGCAGCAGGAAGGGGGCATCGGGCCTTCCCTGACAGTGGCAGAGTGCGACCGGGCTTTCTCATGCCATGGGTTGGTCGACAACGTCCCGGCGATCCAGTCTGGACAGATTTAGCACCGCTTTCTGATGACACGCGCTGCTCAGCTAGGCAGTCGGCACCTTCCAGCGCCAGTTTCTGCTCATTGGAGGGGTCATTGTTAGGGGAGTCAGTGACACGCAGATGTTCATCAGCGGCAGACTAAGGGGAAGGAGCGAGTCGCATTCATTCCAAGGGCCAATGTGGCTATACTGCTCTTTGAAAAGCGAGACTCTGGAATCGGTTGAGCTCCTACTCAGCGAGGCTCGCAGGGACGTTGAATTTGAGTATTACCATGGCTATGCAGAACGGTCGCGCACCAAAAAAGCTCAACATCGGCAACCAATGGGTAGGAGAGGGAAAGGGCAAGGTCAACCCCTTGCTGCTGCCAGAGACTACTCCTCAAGCATTCCAGCGGACCGGAAAGCATGGGTGCATTGGTGCGGCGGGACGGCAGGGCGTGGACCCTGGATATTGTAATGATCGGGGCGCATCACGAGGAGGACCCCTTGGCCATTTTCTTAGTCGCAGGCCATTCAGCTGCTCTACACCCTCCCCGGCAATAGTTGGGATCCGCCCAATGCATGCTTCTTGAGAACCGAACCAGTGCCATCCATTAGTCCACTTCGGTACTTACGGCGTAGCCGTTGAGCTCATGAGATCGTGAGGCTATTGACGCTTCTGCCCAGAGTTCTGGCCCAAAGAATACACTAACTATGACTTCTGCTCGACAGGTGCCTCAGGCGAGGTCATGCGCCTTGGTTATGTGTACTTCCTAGTGGGGGCTTGTGCCTTCTCTCCCTTGTGTAGATGATCCAGCGATTGAGCCTGTGTGAGGGGCATCACACCCCAAGCGCCAAATAGCGACATGCTCAAGAGGCGCAACCTACACTACGAGAAACAGCTGTGCAGATGGCAGTGGTGGTATTTCGGTTGATCGCTCACCCCCTCATCCCCTTTGGGCTCTATGTACTCTCTCTCTCTGTCCCCCCTCTCCCTGGAGTCCACAACGACGACGAGCATGGGCCTAGAAGGTCCTAGAAGACTGCCGTTGTGGAAGTGGGGTGAGCCCTGCGCGCTGAGGCAGGCACACGGTCACCATCTCAAGGGATGCACCTGAGAACCAAACCCCCTCAAGAACTGACAGAACAATAAATATCACCCACGATACTAATACAGAGCGAGAGAGAGAGAGAGAGAGAAATCATTCGCTCGGTGCGCCACAACCAGGTCCAGACAGTATTCGCGTTGGTGGTAGGCGCACAGGATGCGCCACGAGAGCAGCTTTCATGCAGAGACCCGCTCAAGCCCACTCGTGTATCCAGCGCCCTCATCGGCCAAGCTCTCTACGCAACCCTGGCAGCAGGCTGCCCAGCCGACAGAATCGGCACAGATTGCCAATGGCCTTGACAGCGGAGAGGCCTCGCAGTCAAGGAAGCGACCGCTCACCAGCACCGCCCCTCCGATTGTGGTAGGTTTGTGTCCTGTTCCTCTGGCACCCTCTGACACCTCGGCGCCGAATCAGGATGGTATCGCTCCTAGCCCCCAGCAGGAGCCACCCAAGCAGTCAAAGAGGAGAAGGCGACCGCAGGCTGTGGAAGAGGCCGAGACCGACTACGCCATACCGACGGCCTCACGGACACGTCACGACGTCACAGGAGCAGACTCAAGGACCTCACCTGTGCCACAGGGTAGGGTCGCGTGGCCTCGGCCCCGCATGCAGGTGGGATGGGAGCGAGAGGGTGATTGCAAAGGCGCAGACGCTCCAGCACGCCAGACCTTGCGTGTGTATCTGCTGCCCAATGAGGAGCAGGCCCACACGTCCGTTAGAGTATGTCTGAGCCAGACCGGCAATGTGGTGGTGCTTCGTGCCGACCGAACGGAGTCGGGCTGCTACATGGTTGACCTGGCCACGATTGCCGAGCGTCTGGGCCAGCCGGGTCTGCCGATTGCCGCCAGAGTGAGTTCCCCGGATGGCTCACTGCTGTGCATGGCATTGTTGCACCTTCAGCCGGGTACCCCTGCCGGGACAGCGCTAGACCTCAATCTCACTCTCACTGCCCACTCACTCTCTTCCTCACCCTCTCCTGCTCCTCCTTTCCCTGCACACAGGAGCACCCCCTACGGATGGACCGTGAGGCGAGGTGCTTGGCGCCAAGAGGCGCAAGGGTATTAGCCAGAAGCGCGAGGTTGAACTGATATTGTCCCTTACTCTCACAGTTGACGCCAACACTGAGGAAAGGAAGGAGTGCAAAGATAAGTGAATAAGAAAAAAAGAAGGTTTGAAAGACTAGTGGAGAAAACGTCCTCTTTGTGAGGTTCCATTTCGAGCCACGTAGGCGCCATACGAAGTGCTTTGGAGGCGCCTGCACGGGTGTGTGAGTTAGCATCTCACATATGCCAGTGCGTGCTCAACGGAGCAGGTGGGCTTTGTTCCAGGTGGGCGCATGCATGGCGGTTCTCATGGTCCATCCTCGAATCATTTGCGAGCGAAAATATATGGTCACCCCATGGGCAATGATACCACAAGAGCCTCTCAGCGTTGTCAACCAAATATTCCTGTCAACCAATTATTAGAACCTGACCATACACACAAGGCTGGATCCAGACATCACCACCAGTGCCACCGCTCACCACTACAATTGTGAAGGAACTGAGTGAAACAGATATTGGATGAGAGTGAGGGCGCCTGATCCATGGGTATGCGCGGTGGGGGACACTGGAAAGGACAATACTACTGTCGGTGTATCGTCATGTCGTTGCGCTAGCAACACCCTGCCATCCAGTAAGCAAGTACAAACACTTAACCAGGACATCTCTGGAGGTTATTGGTGATGGCCACAACAAAGACTCCCTTGCAGATGGTGATGGCGATGTGAGAGGCCACTGGGTAGGTCAGTTCTTCCATGTGCTGATCCCATAAGAGCCACATGCGCCACAGATTGTGATGGGGCTTATGTCGCTGTGTATCGGCGACATGTACAGCAAACCAATGCCAAAGGCAGTGGCTGCCAACTCAATAACACTGGTGTGTTCCTCACCTCCTGGCCCCAAGAGAGAGAGGTTGCTGACCCTCACCTCCCCATCTTACAAGGGTGAGAGCGCCAACAGCCACACCACCTTGGTAGTCTACCTTGTGGTTGGCGTCTGTGCTGGCTTCATCCTGCTCAATGACATGCACAAACACATCATTCACAAATCCCACATGTTTCAGTGTCATCACCACGAGTCCCTTGCCTGCCTTTGAGGGGAAGAGGCAATGTTGCAACCGATGGCACCAGCAGCAGTAGGTCATCATCTTATCACCAGCCATCACACCTCTGCCAGCCTGCTGCCATGTACATCATCAGCAGAGGATTTCTTGGTTGATAAAATCTGACTCTACTTCTTCACACCAGCAGCAGAGATAGGGCCAGCCAGGATCAAAGAAAGGGTACAACTTGGCCAGCTGCACGAGTCAGAGCTCTCAGAGGCACCCCTAAGGGCTGGACACTGACGACGATCCCTCGAGGTCGCCCAAGAATGCCCGGGAGTTCGAACTAGAGGACCAGGTCTCGGCGTGGCCTCAGACAAGTCGCACCCCACCAGCAATGAGCTGGAGAAATACAGCACAACGAGCACGTACAGCGGAGTGGGCGCAGTCTGCAAGTGCTGGAGCCAAGTTGATTCCAGCACGACAATGTAAGCCCATCGGCGATCCCTGTGCTGAGCACTTGAGTGCACGCATGGGTGGGCCGAGCAAGCAACAGCAACAGAGCGCACGCATTGACTACCCACGCGCAGCCGGCGGGGCCAGCCGCGACGTGTCTCACTCCTGGCTTGATCGTTGATGGCTGCGGTGCCGTGCGGTTTGTCCTGTGAGAAAAAAACAAAAAAAAACAAAAAAAAACAAAAAAAATACAAAACAAAACAAAGCCAAAAAAATATGTTGAAGATAATGCTGGGCAATGGCTGTGCCTAAGCTGGCCGATGCTCTCCAGTCAACCGGCTGAACAAGCCGTCGACAAAAGGGAGTGCCAGCGCGAATAAAATGCGCACAATTTAAGCACAATTACATTGCGACCGCGAATGCGAGTTCCTTGTTTGTGCACACTGTCTCTACATTTGTACGCACTGCACCATCGCGTACCCCGAGTTCGCTTGTGCGTGTCGCGCCACAAACCATCCCGCTCAACCCATCATCTATCGATCAGCGAAGCAACGCAAGGAGTACATTTTCGGTGTTCGACGCTGCGCCGAGTGTTCGCTGCTAGAGCCCGGCTGTTGGACAAGGGACGACAGTGCGGTGAGGATTGGGACAAGTGCGCTCTAGGAATGCAACCCGCAGCACCAGCACATCCCCAAGTGCTCGACTCGCAAGACATGTGGCACTTCCACTGCGATCCATCCACACTACGGATGCTGCTGAACGCCTTGCGCATTTATACCCGCATCGACGTGCTGTGGGGCGAATCTCCCCAACGATCACCTTCCGTACCGTGCCCACCAATGTGACGCCTGCCCACATCTTTTAAGTTGAAATACAATTTCAGGCGGGTGACCGCTGCAAGTTGCGGAGGCACTGCATTGTGGTGTTGAGATCACACGTCTCCCTCAACATAGGGTAATACATTTCTGTCCACCGCCTCCATGGAGGCTCTGCAAAAATACAACAACAGGTGTTGGCTCTGCTACCCTCCTTGTCGGCATCTTTCACACGCTTGGGGCACAGAAGGGAAGCAATATTGCCAGGCATGAGGATGGCTCGCATGGTACTAAGAAAAGAGTGGCGAGGGGAGGAAGGTCTTATTTCAAACCTGCCCTGCAGGGCAATCATTTGCTATCCATAAAAGCCGTCATTTTGTCTGCAAAGGCATTTCCTTCCTTCGCCCACGCACTAATCACTGCCACAAGTGTCTGCAAATAAGGCGCCAAAAATCAATCCTAGGTCTCACGGCAAATTATATTGGCATCAATGGAGCTGAACCTTTGCCGCATCTTGGGAGGCAGTGCCATAAATATGATGAACCGCGCTTGCAAGCGATACTGCAGGCTGAAAGCTATCCTTGCCCACGGACTGTAGTATATCCGCACCTAATTCTCGCGCCTGATCATCGATCTGGCGTAATAATTAAGACTACGAGGCCAAATTCATTATTATTTTCACTCATATGATTGTAAGACATACCGTACATGAAGCCCTGTTGTGGTGGAGCATTTGGCATAGCCCACACGTGGTCTGTTTCTGGGCGGGTTTTTCGACCTCCTTCTTCGTCCTACGATTATTCTTCTCTCCCGACATCAGGTGTTGTTTTGTTTCGCGGGGGCAAAAAAAAAGAAAAAAAAAGAAAAAAGAAGTAATTGGCTCTCCGCGAGCGGAACTGTACTATTCCTGGTTTTTTCCCGATATGCTTCTCATAATAAAATCCGGGCACTCTGCTGTGTTGTCTACATGGCCCATCCACTCTTCTGGGCATGGCAGGCTGGGAGTCGAGCATAACAGGATGAGGGGGAGAAGGGTGCAGCGCGCCGGGGAAGGCATGGGGCGCAAGGGGAAAGAAGAGCGGAAGGGAGAGCAGGCCTTCGATATTTCCAGCGGGTCTCACCAGAGCGGGGGAAGGCCTTGCCCTCCTTTGACAAAGGACATTACTTGAGTTGGCCAGTACTTTTACAACAGAATAGAAGTACGAGTTTTCAGCCAAGGAAAACGAATAGGAAGCCAGGCGAAAACAGACCGAGAGAGAGAGAGAGAGACGACATTATGTACTGTTGGCGCCCATGGCACTCAGATGCAAGGGGGAGTGGGCAGGCATGGCAAGTCGGAATCAGTGAGGGGGGGGGGGATAGTATTGTTAGGGCGGCGCAACAAGATTCTACAGTTCTTTTTTTCAGCTGACTAAAGAATGGAGCGGGTATAAGACTGTTGCCTTCCCGAAGCAACGAAATAGCGGATGCATCGTCGGTGAGCACAAACCTCGAGGTCTCCATCTGTGTCGTGGTTGTTTAGCCGCACACGCGCGGAGGGAAACCATAATAACCCTAACGGTTCGTTACTGCTTTCGAAGTCGTCCTGCGTCCTGAAGGAGAACAACATCGTCCTGTTTTTTTTGTAAATCAAGATGAGTCATAAAGCCCACCATGTGCACAGCTCTGGATTTGCGACCCTCTTCGATCATGAATAATATAGGGAACACACTACATTCCAAAGAGTGCCACGCAATGTTGGTTGCATAAAAGAAGTCAGTAGGCAAGAAATTGCAGCACGTTTTCGAAAACAAACATCATGAGTGCGTTCGACGGCCAAGTGCGAAGGAGAACCGCGGTTAGCCCTTTGTAGACGCCAGATGGTGTCCCGCGACCAAAGGAAGAAGTAGACAACATCGTCCTGGTAATCCACGAGTCCAGCGGGTACAGTATCACCCACGATGTCGTACTGGCCAATACGGCTGCGGCCGTTGCGCCGCCAGTCCTCCGAAAGGCCTCGTAGACGGTGGTATATGTCGCGCACCATGCTCCCTCCCAGGCCAGCACCAGCGGCCATCCTCGATAGAAGCCGCACAGGCCTCCTCTCCTCCACAGCTGTTTGACGGTCGTGTTCTTGACCTGAGCGCTGGTCTTGATGTTGTGCAGCGGCGTGACGACAGCACAGAGCATGATCGATGTCAGCGCCACGTTCCCCCATACGACGAGAGGCGCATCCGGCGTACTCCTGGTGCTGCCGTAGGGTCCGAAGAACAAGGCGTCCACCAGCGCGGTCTCCGCCAGGGCAGGCGCCATGCCCCTGTAGAGAGACGATGGCCGCCTCCGGACGAGAAGAGTGAAGGCTCCCATCGCCGTGATGTTGTTGGCCTGCGCCATCGTTTTTATCGTGTCCAGCGGGAAGGCCAGAAGTGTGGCAGAGGCCGGCGCAAGCACCGGCCACGAAGGCTTCCCATCTCCACTTAGGCTGCTGCTGCTGGTGCATGTCTTTCTTTATTGAAGACAGAGAAAGAAAGAGAAATCATGCAGACACCTTCTGTAGATGCTGGGGAGCCACCATTCCCGCGACATCCCTGGGGAAGTTGAGCGACTTGACATATCCGGCCTTGCGCTGGAATTCGATAGCAGACACCGGGCGGAACTGCAGAAGGTAGGTGCGCCTCCAGCCGTCGGTCTTGTTGCCTCCCGAAGAGTGCAGGGTCCTCCCGGTGTGGATGGTGACGTCGCCGCGCCTGATGGGCACCAGGACCGCGCGTTGCGCGTCCTCCGGGCCGAGCTCAACCTTGGAGATTTTCATGCCGGTGCTCTCCGACTCGCACCTGTCCGGGAACACCGGCTTGTGCTCACGGAGCGGACCCCTGTGGCTGCCCGGCACGAAGCTGATGCAGCCGTTCTCGGGGGTGGTGTCGTCAAGAGCGAGACAGACGGTCACGAGGTCTTTTTCCGGCAGCTCCAGCTCCACGCCGTGCATGGTGCAGTAGAGGTCGTCCTGGTGCCAGTGGAACTCAGCATCGGGACGGTTGGGCTTCTTGGCGATGATGCGATCCAAGTCGAGGCCGACCTCTTCGACGGGCCGGCCGAGCAGCTTGGCGGCCACGGCCTTGGCGCGTTGGACGTAGACGTTGGCGTCCTCGGCTAGCTCCCCCAGGTACTTGCCCGGAAGCAGCACGCTCACGGCCGAGAAGCTCTCCATCGGCTTGCCTAGCTTCCCGTCGATGTCGCTGAGATCCTTCCCAACTGAAGGAACGCGTCCGCTGAGAAGCTCCTGGTAGGGACCCTCGATGGCGGCCATCTCGTCCTCATTCAAGAGGCCAGAGAGGTGAAGGTAGCCGTCCTGCTCGTAGCGCTCCACAAGTTGCTGGGTAAGAGACATGATGGTGATGGTGGTTGGTTGGTTGGTTGTATTGCTTGGAGCAACGCTCCGCTGCCATCTATTTAAATGAGCCCCCCCCCCAAACCAGGTACACAGGCGAAAAGCCGCCAGCTTGCGCAAGGAGCTGTCTGCGTGTCCCTTTGACCCCAACAAGAAAAGCGAAAAAAAAACCACGGAGGGCAGCTTTTTTCAAAGCCTTGATTGGTGGTCCATGTAAGCTGACGGTGGCCCTCTGGTAAAACAACGGGTTTCAAATGGACAGCAGCTCCTCTTTCTGTATAGTCTCTGTGAAACATACAGAGGTGGATGCCAACGTCAACGGCCGTTGGACAGGTTCGCGGCACAGCGCAAGCCGCTGGAAGAAAGAACTGTTCGATCTGGCCTTTTCCTGGCTGTCCTTGCGAGACGTCTCGATGGCCAGCATTTGATCTAAAAAGTCTTTGCTCAGTCCTCGGTGTCGATCGATTCTCAACGACAAAATGCGGTTCGAGTTCAAAGAGATCGAGCTAACCGGCCGTAATACTCATCACAGATGGCCTACACACGGCACCCAGGGCCAGATGTCCCGCTGCACTCGTGCTTCTCTTTGTACCCGTCATCGTAGTCTGCCGTCTCCGGATCGAGCCATTCGCGTTTCTCCTGTTCTGTTCACTCAGCTTCACAGGACAGCTTCCACGTTTCCGTCCTCCTATTCCACTCGCAGAGGAGCGCACGGCATGGCCAGAAATTTCTGAGCTTGAGTCCATGCTTAAGTTGCGGCCTGTACCATACGGAATTCAGCAGGACCTGCTTCTTGGACTCACTAGAGGCGGTAGAGCGCGACTTTTAGGAGAACGACCGGTTGAGAAACCAAGTAAGCAGGCCTTCTCTCTTCCTATTAGAAGGGACATCAAGTGCCAAGGACACACGAGAGAAGTTGGAGGGTTCGTGGCTCACCTGCGGCGTGGGTCAGGAAGCAGCGTCCGACGTTCGAAAGTGGGGAACGTTCTGATGCCGTGGTTGACGACCAACCACCCGGTATCTGATACCACAGGTGGTGGTCATGGTGCCTATCCTTGGTGACGACCAAGAACCCGGTTTCTGTACGTCCCCCCCCCCCAAATGAACTCGAAAGAGCAGTACAGTACACCTATTAAGAAAACGAGAGGCAGTTTTTTGGGGCCTTCTCCTCTCATTAAAGCAGAGGAACTGCAAGAGAGTACAAGAAATGAAATCTTCTGTCAGTTGACACAACTTAGTCCTCTTGGCGCACGACAGAGCCGTGGGGAAGGACAGGCTTCGCTTCCTGTGCCTGGGAACCGGACCCGAGTCCATTGGACGTCAGGCAGATGGTTACTTGGATCTCGCAGCCGAAGATCCACCGGCACCAGACG
>CDFB01037046.1:0-10155 GCA_000826425.1 Acanthamoeba lugdunensis | reverse complement strand
TCTCCTCCTAGGCACTACCCGATCGGGGTGCTGTTCGACCTGATGGGCTCCACCTTGGAACTGCCGTGGCAACTCACCGTCCACTTCCAAGGCATCGACCCACCACCCACGCAACTTCTTCTTCTTCTTCTTCTTTTTACTACTACTCTCTTTGTTAACGCGATCGCGTGTGGCCGCGCGTGCGTGTGTGGTTGGTGCGGCGGCGGTGCAGGCTTCCCGGCGCAGACGATTCTGCGATGTCCCACCGATGACACGGTGAAGCAGTACTACATGAACGTGCTCAAGGAGGTGCGTACGCACCGACGATGCATGTGTGTGCGCGCACGCGCGGGTGGTGGAGAAGAAGGTCCACACGTCACATGGACGATTGGGCTCACTCTGTGGGGGGGGGGGGTTGAATGCCAAAGGCCAACTACCTCAAGCACGGCGATGGCAAAAAGGTGAACGCCCTCTCGCGGGACCAACAGGACGCGCTCTGGGACGGCATTGTGAAGAGTTCGTTGCCTCCACCCACCCCATTCCGCGCCTGACGGTCATTAACCTTGTGGCTGTGACATGCGTCTCTACTCTTGGGGGACACCGCACACAACCGCACACGTACCACAACCGCACACGCACACGACAGACAATTTCAAGCGATTTTGGGACGTGAACGACCTGCTCTGTCCGCAAGACAAGCAGGCACTCAAGAACCTCCCCATCCGAATCGTGCGAAAGGACAGGCCCGTCATGCAGGAGCCCATCTCCGCCTTCGACAGCGAGGGTAATCATTTCCATCTCTTTCGCTTTCCTTCTTTCTTTCTCTTTCGCTTTCTCTCTTTCTCATTCCTCGTTGGTGGCGCGTGTTGCACACAGGACGGGAGAACACGCTGCTCGACGTGCTGCAGCTGGTGCTGCCCGAGTGCTACCCCGGCGACCAGGTCAAGCCGCCGCCACAGGCCATCATCCAGGGCGTGCTGCCGCCGCTCAACACGCCCATCCTGTGGCTTTGGTACCACCCCAGGCCTGCTTGGTACTTTTGTTATTACTTTTTGGGGCTCATGGACGTGTTTGTCACAGCGAGAACTGCGCCCACCCCGACAACTTCCTCTACGTCGTGGTCAAGGAGAACTGAGGCACAGCAAACCAGCAAAGCATGTGGGTTCAATGTGAGGGTTTCTGTTGTGGATAAAGTGTTACCAAAGTACAGCAAGACTGACCACAGGCATGGCCCAATGATCAGCCACCCTCAACAAGACATCCACCACCTGTGAAAATGAACTTATGAAAAAGTCACATCCAAACCAGCATGCAATAGGAAGAACAGATTGATGTTGGTAAAGTCAAGACAGTGATCAAATTTCTCATTTTTGTCCTTATGAAAAAGTATAGTGAACACCTGGTGAGAGAACAATGGTGTGAAATTTTGTGAAGAGCTGACTCACAATCCAGCTGGAAAATCTGGTTTGGACAGTTTTTGGAGGATTTTTAGAATATATACCTGGATATGCTTGCTCCTCTTTCTGGGTGCTGTGGTTGAGGGTAAAGTGGATGTTTGTGGCAAGAGGGGAAGTAAGAAAGCTGCTGGATGTCTTCTAGGGTGGATGCCATTACAAGCACCAACAGCATTTTGCTGCTGGCATGGTCAGTTGAAGGAGTTGACCAAGGTCAAGCAAATCCTTGATGTGCAGGGCATATGCTCCAGGAGACATGCAAGTCCAAAAAGGGCAGCGCTGTCAGAAGTGGAGTGCTGCAATGGGGGGAGCAACTGCATGATCCAAACATGGGTAAAGCAAACTGTTGGTGAGCAGCTGCACCACCCACTGAGGGGAAGGAGCTAGAGCCATACCTCCTCTAGAGACTGCTCTGTGATGGAGGAGTTTGAGGCTGGGGATCCAACTCTCATGCTGTGAGAAGTCATTGCTTGAGGCTCAGGTTGAGAAGGTCAACAGAGCTCAAGCTGTGGAGGAATACCTTCAAGTCTGTTGTCATATTTGTTATGCTTCTCATTCACTTCATGCCTGAACCCAAGCAGAAGTGAGTGGCATAGCCCACAGACTGAAGGGCACACATAGGTGCACACCAGAGCACAGCACAGCCCACACTTTTGCCCACACAGAAGTGCATGCCTTATCTGGAGCCCTCACCAGAGCCTGTGCCAGAGCCCATGCCACAACAATCAGCTTCAGCAGCCATGAAGAGCAGTTAACACTGTTGTGGCCTGTAGTTACAAGCATTATGTGCCCTCTGGCCCCTTTTGGTTCCAAAACCACTGAAAAGAAAACTGTTTTCTTTTTCTTTTTTCGAACGCAACATTTTTTCTGAAACCTCCGTCGTGGCTTGTCGGCGCTGATGATCTCGTTCATCTTGGCCCTGTTGGGGTTGCTTCTGCCTCTTTGGGCCGTGTGGGTACGCGACAGTCTTCTTGACAATTCACAAGAATGATATAATTTCTGTTTTTTTTTAAACAAAAAAATAATGGCCAGGTGGGGCGGCTGGGGCGCGAGCTGGACCATGTGCCAGGGCCGCCCGGCCGCTGGTGGTTTGGCAACGCCACCCAACTGGCCCGCGACCCCCTCAACGTCATCTCCAACATTGCCCTCCAGTACGGCGGTACCGATTTCCTTCGCACCACACGGCACACGGCATTACACTCACACGCACACGCACACGCACACTCACACTCACACGCACACTCACACGCACACTCACACTCACACGCATACGCACACGCACACGCACACGCACACGCGGCACGCACTACAATTCGAGCGGCAGGGGAGGAAGGAGTGTGTCGGTACCACTTCTTCAAGCAGCCAATCCTGCTGGTGTCGAATCCCACGTGGATCAAGCACGTGCTCAGCGACGCGAGCGACAACTTCGAGAAGGAGCGCGATCCCTACCTCGCCAGCATTGTCGGCAACGGCCTCCTCGTGAGCCAAGGTCTACCTTCACGCTCGCCCGCAACCGACGACAAACTCTCACTTTCTACCTGTGCGTGCGCGTGCGCGTGTCGTGTCGTGTCGTGTGCGGTGATGCGTGTGCGTGCGCTTACAGGCGCATTCTGGAGCCGTCAGCGCAGGCTCATGGTACTGCGCCGCCGCCACCAAGGGGGACAAAGGAAGGGTTGTTTCGCTCATGAAATAGCTGGAATGCTGATGCCTTGCCTAACTTTGGCACTCATGTGTCAACCAGATGCCGGCGTTCTCCAGCAGCATGCTCAAGCGGAGCTTCGACGTGATCGTCGCTATCAGCGAGAAGGCCCTCGCTCACTGGTCCACCCTGCCGCAGATCGACGTGCGCACGGAAATGACCAAGGCATCCACCACCAACCCCCACCCCCCTCAATCTCGCTTTCTTTTCGTTTTCGCTCTTTGATATCTGCCGGGCTAACTGGGGTGGCTGCTGTCGACCATGACGTCATCACAGTTCACGCTCGAGGTGATCTCTCAGGCCGCGTTCTCGCATCAGCTGAACCTCCTGTCCGACGCCGGCAATCGCCTCTCTCAGGTCGGCTCTCCCCTCGACCGTTTTTATTCATAATTAATCGTTTTAAAACTTTTTCTTAATTCTTTTTACTTCTTTCTAATTGTTGCGATATTGGCGCATGCAGGCCATCACCGACGTATTCGACGAAACGGAGAAGCGTGTTTTCCAGCACCTGCCGTGGCATCTCCTCCCCTTTTCGCGAGGTGCGTGTGCACCATCGCAGTCTCTGCCCACAATTTTGAAGGTCTTTTAGCCAGCTGATCGGCACACTCACTATAACTACAACTGCGGTCTTCTTCTTCTTCTTCTTCTTCACCATCATCTTCTGTGCAGGAGCCAAGCGGTTCAGGGAGGGGATGGAGTGTCAGCACAGCACCCTCATGGAGGTCATCCGGCGCAAGAAGGCCCTTCTCCTCCACGAGCGCGACGCCGCCGAAAACGAAGACTCGGACGACGGCGACGACACCACCAGTGCGACCACGAAGACGAAGAAGGAGTGGGACGTGCTCGACAGGTAGGTTGGTTGCACACACACACACACACACACACACCCACACACGAGGCCGCTTGACGTGGCGACAATGTTCTCACGCCAGGCGGTGTGGCGTGGTCAGGTTGATTCGCGCCACGGACGAGGAGACGGGCGAGCGGCTGAGCGACCAGCAGCTGCTCGACGAAGCCATGGCCATCCTACTCGCCGGCCACGGTACACTTTTCCCTCCTTGTCTGACGTATCATATAATAATAATATATAATAATATTTTGAACACCTTCATGAAATCACCAGAGACCACGGCCAACACGATCGCGTTCGTGTTTTTCATGCTGTACGTTGATCCCTGATCGTACTCCAAGGGGAAGGGGAAGGGATGGGCCAACTCTCACCATCAACTCCATTTGGGACCCCAAATGCAGGGCCACATACCCGGAGGAGGAGGCCAAGGTGGTCCGCGAGATTGAAGAGAAGCTGCCGGGCGGCATGCGGCCAACCCTCGCCACCATCAACGATGTACGCTTTGTTTTACCTATCAATAGTAGCGTACTTTATTCGTGGTGGCTGACAGCGCGATGTTCGTTTTGCAGTTGGAAAGGCTGGATTTGTTCGTGAAGGAGACCATGCGGCTGTTCCCCGCCGCCGCACAGCTGGCCGACCGGGTCACCCGCACGGCCACCACCATCGGCCGCTACCCCATCCCCGCCGGCGTACCCATGCTCTCTTCACCCGCTCCAAACCTTTTTTTCCCCCATATTTACTCATCATATTCTATTATCATTAACGTGGCAGGCATACGTCGAGATATGGCCCTACCAGCTGCACCGGGACCCGAGCCTGTGGAAAGATCCCGAGGTGCGTAGCCACACACCGCACACGCACACGCGCAAGTTGTTGATGAGCTCATCAGTCCACTGGCACACCCCCAATGTATGTACGTAGACGTTCTGCCCGGATCGATTTCGGGAGGGGCCCGTGCATCGCTTCGCCTACCTCCCGTTCTCGCTGGGCACGCGCAGCTGCATCGGTGCCAACTCTCTTTTTTTTTCCTTCAATTAGAAAATAATAATAATAATAATAATAATGTAATTAAATACTGGAAAAAGGCGTGAACTCACCCATGCGGCACTCTGTGTGGTGGTGTGGAATGTGAACAGGGGAGAAGCTGGCCATGCTGGAGATCAAGGTCGTCACGGTCATGGTATGCGCACCTGCTCTAGACCCTGCATTGGGCACCCAACACGCCAGCAGCGCGGCGATGGCGGGAAGACAGTTCGTTGACTGTGTGTGGTTTGTCTGTGCGACGTCACATGTGAAGACGCTGCAACGGTTTCGCCCACGCATGGCGATTGGACACCAAACCCGCCCGGTGCTCACCGTCACCTTGCGCGCGGAGGACGCCATCATGACCCTCGACCCTCACTCGAGTCTCGCGCCTGACCGGTTCTTCTGATTTACCTTCTTCTCCTCATCTCTTTCACGAAGATCGACGAAGAAAAAATTGCACGTGTCTCACCTCTGCCCACCCTGCGTGGGTGGTGCACTCCTGTCCCCCCCCGGGGCTATTGGCTGTCGTGGCCAAGTGCTCGCTGCTCAGCTCGCCTCGAGCTGCAGTGGGTGTGGTACATTGATACCGCCATTGTCTGATGGCGGTGAGCAGGTGTGATACTGGTGCTAGACATTGAGCATGTAAATTTACACATCATGGCTGCCCTGCAAGCAGCTGCTGCCAAAGGAGTTAAGGGCGAAAGTGCACACAATGCTGGCTGAGTGTTGGAAGGTGTCCTGAAGATGAGAAGCTGCGCAGATGTCCAAGGAGAAATATGATAGATTTAGGAGATTTGAAACAGCACAAGTATATACTAACTAGGAGATAAAAGGGAATAAGGTTTATGTATTCATCCTGGATTTGTGAATTGATGATCATGAAGTAAAATTATGGCATGCTGGTGTGCACCCTGTGCATGGCTCACAAAGACTATTTGCTTGTCTGCAGTGATGGTGACAATGAAGTTCACTGCTGGCCAGCCCCCATGCTTGTGTGACATCTTACTCTTCCATTCCTCCAGGTCGTTTGATTCCCACAAACAAACATGCACACCATCTAGAAAGAGAGTGATTAGGCCAAATCTGGCTCTTGCACATATTCTTCTGCAATTGTACTCCTCTCCTTGTAGGTGGTGGTGCACTCAATTTGTGCATATGCCCAATCAAGCAGGGCACAGAAAACAGTGCCAAAGTGTTGCTTGAAAGTGGAATGGGGGATGGTGGCCTGCTGTTCAAGCTTATGGTACAAAATATCAAAGAGGATGTAAAGAAGGAACACAAGTACCACATCTGCCATGCCATATTGGCTGTAGAGAGGAAGATGGGCTTCTTGGAGCAGCACAGCCTCTGTCACTGCTGCAATCATATCAGGATGGAGGTGTGAGCAGACCTTGGTGCATTGATGTGGTGTTCAATGTGTTCAGGAAAATTCATTAAGACCTGGTTGAATTCACATGGCACAAACAGTGCAGGAACGCCCCCCCCAAGCCACCCACACTGACACAGCCCTAGCCACCAAAAATGTTGCCATCAAAGCTACCATCAAAGCAGTTGGCATCCAAACAGATCACTCACTTGTTTAGTTTGAAACCACCACCCTCCCAGGTATGGGACTGTAGGTTGCTGGTGTTGAGCTTGATTGAGTGTAGCTTTTTGTTGAAAGCCTTCACTTCTTCCTAGCTAAGGCTTGAGGGATGGATGAGGGAGGGGGTGTCTCCAGTCCCAGCCATGGTTGATGAGGAGAGAATTGTGGAGATTGATGGAATGGCTGCCAGTGGGCAATGAAGGGAACAGTGGTGGTGGTTGGCCAAGACAGAACAGCAGTTCCTGCTTCTTGGCCAATTTCACCCCCAGTGCCACCAAAGACCCAACAGCTCCATGTAAGCACATTCCACCATCTTCCTCCTCACATGAAATTAGTGGAGATGTGTGGTGGTAATCACCATTGGGTTGATTGAACAAAAAGGGCTCCAGCCACAGAGAGGTACCACCCACCTTCGTTTCTTGGTGGGAATGCACTCGCACTGCAGCTCTTGATTGTCAGCATGACAATAAAAATGGCAGGAAGGCAGATGGGGACAAAGCTTTAGGCGTTGTTCTTCTTCATGGGTGGACCTCATTGGTGAGAAGTTGGGCAGTAACTGAAGGTAGTGGGGCGACCACAATGTGGTCGGCTGGTTCATCAGCATGATACGAGTCATGCGCCTGCACCAAGCCCTCCTCCCAGTGCTTCACCCACTGGCGCGTGTCAAACAGCGCAGCAGTCGTCCTGCATAAGTCATACATATGCACGGTGGTTAATACTCACATATGTGTAGAAATGTGTCTATATCTCTGTTTAGAAATGTATAAATATATATGTTCTCGATTAGATGTTGTGGGTACCTGCTTTGTTTGATCTTCTTGACCAAGGCACGCCTGGCCTTTGCATCTGATGCAAGCGCCACCGCCTTTGCCTTGTAGGCCTCAAGGCTGTCCACAATGAGGCCCTCCTCCTGGAGGCCCATCGCCGTCAGAACCGAGGCAGCACTCTTACGCACCATAGTGGCCTGAGTCTGTACAGCCCATGGGGTGGTGAGTGTGTGGTCCACTGGAGCGGACTGAAGAAGAGAGCAGAGCGGTACATCAAAGAGAGTGATGACAGGAATGCCAGCCCACAGGGCGTCGGCCGTGCTCATGAGCCCACCTGTTAACAACAACAACAACAACAGCTCTGAAGTATCAGTCACACAGCCCACAATATTACCTCATTGGAGAGTGGCGATGTACTGTGTTTGCGCGGATCCAGCACAATGTCCACCAGACGCCGCTTCTGAAGCAGGTGCGTGTCCACAGGGAAGTGATCCGCAAACACGATCCTGTCCGGCGACACTCCCGCCTACCCCCCCCCATTAAGTAACTAATAACTAATAACTAAATTATAACGAATAACTAATAACTGATAACAAACGGGGAGACTGAGAAGCGGAGCAGCGCCGGTACCTTGGTGGCGTGCAGCTTCAGGTAGTGCTCGTTGGCCTTGGGACCCCAGCGCATGAGGAAGAGGTACGAGCCGTCGGTCTCCTTGAGAATCGTCATCCACGTGGCCCACAGCTCGGGGTCGATCTTCCACAGCTGGCTGAAGCAGCCAAACACCACCGCGTCGGCGGGGATGTTGAAGCTCGCCCGGACCTTCTCCCTTCGATCCGCCTCGTCCTTGGGCCTGCGCAGAAGCTGCGGGTACAGATCCTTGTGGCTGCTCACATAGTAACTAAATATAGATATATATATAGTTAGATATATCATAAATGCAGTAAAATCTTAGCAACAATTAGAAAAGCCAAGATAATGAGGAAAAGAAAACCTGTTGGGCAGGGAGATCAGCTTCTCGGTGAAGTGGTCGGCCGAAGAGCGCGGGGCCACCAGGGGATCGACCACGATATACTGGTGGAAATTCGAGCCTGTGATTTGGGTTTCAAATGTGGGAGAAAATATGAATATAGTGCACGACACATCCAAACCGCAGGCACGTGTGGGACACGAACCGGTGGAGGCGGGCCAGCCGAGGAAGGAGATCTGGATGGGGGCCGCTTGCACGGCAAAGAGCATGTGGAACTGGGGAACCCCAAAGCCGTCCAGGTCGACCAGGATGTCCAGCTTGTCCGTCTCGTACATCTGCTCCACCAGGCCTCCAACTGCTCACCCACCACCTCTGGTCAGAACCAATAATAAATAAATAAATGATAAATAAATAAATAAAGAATAATTTCGAAAAAGTAAAAACGTGTAGTGCGTACGTGAAACGAGGGCGGGGTCGAACACGATATCGGCGCCGGCGAGGGTGCGGTTGAAGGTGAGCGAGTCAGTGCGGGGGGTCAGCGGGTAGGCGTAGACTTCGAACTTGGACCGGTCGTGCAACGCCAGAACGCTCGCGATCGATTGGCCGACTACACAACAAAATGCGTGTGAGCAATGTTGGGTTCAGGCAATCACGTGATTGGGTGAAAGAAAGAAGGGGGAGGGGCACAAAACCTGGAGTGTCACCGAACTGAGCAGAGATGTAGCCCACCCTGATCTTCTTGTTACGGCGCTACACGACCATAAAAATGTGAGTTATGCTGCCATGACGAGGGCGTACATTCCAGAAATTGCTGAGGGGTCGGGTGGTATGTACATCGTTGGGCTCGTGCTCGTATGGCGGTTGGCCGTACTTCCGGGCCTCGGCCACGTAGCTCGCCGAGAGGGCCCCGGCGGCCCGCACTAGCTCGCTCGGCCGGAGGAAGCCAAGCGCCATCTGCGGCGTGATCAGGGTGCCCACGGAGGCGGGGGACCAGCCGGCGGGCCGGTAGACGCCCCGGAGCTCCTTGTCCACAAACTCGTCCAGCCGACCCAACTGGCCACCACCATCAAGAGCCGTGAGCACCGAATATATATATATATACATTAAATAATATTACATATAAACATGTGGACAAAGAATGAGAGATGGGTACCATCTGATCGTAGGTCGGGCCCCACATGCACGATGACTGCAGCCAATCCAAAAGGACGTAGTAGGCGCTCGGGTCGTTGGGCGCCATGTCGTACGCGATCGACAATTCCTGGCGACGCACACGACACAACACGACACACGACACACAGTGAGATGTTCAAGTCAAGGGGTGTGATGATCGCAGGACGAAGGAGAAGGAGAGGGGGTGGAAGAGGAGGACCAACCTCGAAGGCCTGCTCAGGCTGCTCGATGAGGTTGTACCAGCGCGCAGCCGCTATGCGGTAGTCCACCAGCGTGCGGTTGAGCGCGATGGCCTTTTGCAGGGCCTCCGTGGCGCTCTCCCTGGCACCCACACGACGCCACGTCAGCTGACGTCGCACGAGGCGCTCGAGCGATACGGAAAAAAAATAGCAATTGAGGTACCTGTAGCTCTCCAGGTCGGACTGGTCCTGTGTCGTCGCGACCAGCTCCGCCACACGACTGATGACCACAAAAAAATTAATAATTCATGCCACCAAGGAAAGAAGAATATGAAGGCGGTGATGGTGATGATGATAATGGGCGATGACGATGATGGTGATGGTGATGGTGATGGTGATGGGGCGATGGTGTCACCTGAGCATGCTAAAGTGGCGGAAGTGGACGTTGCTGGAGCGTGAGTGCTTGGCGAGGACCT
>CDFB01036562.1:0-12625 GCA_000826425.1 Acanthamoeba lugdunensis | reverse complement strand
AATGCGTGTTCTTTAGGTATGTTGAGAACGGAAGTTTGGAGTCACTCTTGCGCAAGCACGGACGCTTTCCCGAATCGGTTTGTCCTCTCCTTGTGTGATGGTGCTTTGCTCTCAGCTGCTGTCACCTCTGATGCTGTCCTACGTGGCCACATAGCTCGTGGCTGCCTACATGGCGCAAGTGGTGGAGGGCTTGGCTTTCCTGCACGATCAGTGCGTTATTCACCGAGACATCAAGGGGGCCAACATCCTCATCACCACCGCTGGTACGTGGCCGCCGCGGAGCCCTGTTTCGTTCCCGCACAAGTGACTCATGACTCATGGCGATGCGCAGGTCACGCCAAGCTGGCTGATTTCGGTGTGAGCACCAAGCTGAGCGACATCTCCAACCCCGAAGACAGCTTCGCTGGCACACCCTATTGGAGTACAGCAAACGCCTCCTCGCCAAGGGCAATGATGGATGAATAGGGCTGACGGAATCGGTCTCTCGTTTTTGCAGTGGCGCCTGAGATCATCACCATGGCCGGTGCCACCACAGCGTGCGATATCTGGTCAGTCGGCTGCACCATCATCGAACTTTGTACGCTGCCACGCTTCCTCCGTTTGCTCTACACTCTACCATTCTAATGCTGGTCCTCCCCTCAACTGCAGTGACTGGCACTCCGCCATATGGCAACTTGCCTGCTGCCGCTTCTCTCTACCGAATCGTACAGGATGATCACCCGCCGCTGCCAGAGGGCATTACGCCAGTACGCAAGCCCTTGCCAGATGATCTCTTCGCTGATGACGCATTCTCATCGCCCGTTCCCTTCGAAATGCGCTTAGGCGCTGCACGAGCTGCTGCTGCTGTGCTTCCAAAAGGATGTGGACCGAAGAATTACTGCTGACAAGCTGCTCAAGCATCCGTGGATCGGTGCCGCGAAGCACCGGCAGCACACCACCGCGCTATCAGACGTAAGCACACACCATGAGGTCGTAGTGATCTTCGTTCTTCATCTCACTTGGCTTGCGCGGTGCACAGGTGGAAAGCAAGATCGCAGAACACCACACGAAGCTCGACACGGCGACAGCGACCGCATCGACCAGACCGCTCTCGCCCAAGCGGAGAGAGGAGCCAGAGGCCAATGCCGATAAACGAAAGGGAGTCAAGACTCCGGCGAAAAAGAAGCCCGCTGTGCGAGCGAGCCAGAAGGAGGTTAAAGTCAAGCCGAAGGAGCTCAAATACAAGGAAGACAGCGACGAGGAGATCAACTGGGGCGATAGCGATGACGAAGACTCCGCGTATCCCACCATCGAGAAGAAGAATGTTATACCCAAAGGTATACTACTCTCGCCGCTCTCTCGGGCCTTCTCTGACAGCAGTTGGGGCTGTGTGGTGTTTCGGTTTGGTCCTATACAGATACTGGAACGGTACGAACGATTTCAGATCTCAAGAATGCCGCAGCGGGACTCGGCACGGTCAAGGCTAGCGATGAAGAGGAGGAGAGCTGGTATTCCGATGAGGAAGACAATGCCAAGCCTTCCGTGAAGCCAGCCCCCGGCAAGGCGACGAAGAAGCACTCGTCCTCCGACGAAGAAGGCGGCTGGTACAGCGACGAGGACGATGCGCCAGCCACAGTGACCAAGCGAGACTTGAGCAAGTTGCCCGTCAAGCAGGCGAGCCCAGTCAAGCCCAAGATCACTCCCGGAAAGTCTGCGGTCCTGGCCTCGCCGCTACGGAAGGCTGCCACCAAGAAGTTGCTGAGCAGTGGAGGGAGCAACAGCGGCAGTGATAGCGACTTCCCCGAAGCTGAATTTGTTGAGGGCAGCAATACCGTCAAGGTGCGGTTTCGCTTTGCACGCAACGCACGCACACGGCATGCGCATTTGTTTTAACTCTTCCTCTTCAACTAGGTGCGCAACCTTACGCCGAAGAACAAGCTGGGCCTCAAGCTCAAGCCCCAGATGGCCTCTCCCGCTTCGGTCGATTGTGCGTTTCCTCCACTATCTTGTTACTTGAGTCGCTCAATTCTCACCACGTTTCTTGGCTACCGGGCAGCGGACGATCTGGTGATTGAGGACAGCGACAGCGAAGAAGGGAAGAACTCGGATGACGAAGTGGAACGAACAGGCCTTTCGGTCATTCTTCGGAAGAACAAGCTCGACCACTGGGGCGAAGAGGAGGAAGACAACGACTTTCTGGACGGCCTCGAAAGTACGCGCCGCTCACTTCCCTCTTTTGCCCAAGAGCGACAGTTGTGTCTTATCTGAGCGCGACTCCCGCAACAGTGGAGGACAGCATCGATCTGCAGCTGCGTGAGCGGTCGGCGGATGACGAAGTGGAGGGCGAGGAGGCTGACGTCTTTGACCAAATCATGTGCTATGGCACTGGTACCTCATCCACCACACCATACCTCTGCATATGTCTCAGTTGCATTTTTCTCACTTCTTTCCTGCGTTCTGGCAGACGACGCCGACGCGATGTTGCAGCTGCAGAAGCTTGAGCAGGTAAAGATGGAAGTCCAGTCGTGGATCTCCAAGGTCAATCCCGCTGAACCCGACGTACGTAGCCGCCGCCTGGCACATTTCAACTTTGGCGTCAGCATTGAGAAAGGAGCTAATTGTGCATATGGGAATACAGTCGTCAGTCCTGAATGCCTGCAACAAGCTGGTGACGCTGATGCGTGACCAGCCTGACCTGAAGCAACACTTGATCAACAACGCCACTATCATCCAGACGGTCAACCTTCTGGAGGCCTGCGAACAGAAGCGGGACGTACTCTTGGCCGTGCTTCAGCTGGTCAACGAGGTATGCCACTTCGCTCTGCCTGCGAGTCGGATTCAACTTTGGCCGCCTTGCTCACACTACCATTCTAATCATTCTAATCTGTTTTTACCACAGATGCTAAGCAACAATGTGGACAAGCGAAAGAACACCATCCAAACCAACTTCTGTCTCCTGGGTGGCATTCCAGCGGTCACCCGCTACGCGTCCCCCCACTACCCGAAGCCTCTTCGTCTTGAAACGGCCAACTTCATCAACCAGGTAAGCATTCGAGTCTGACTGCGTTGGATTGCACTGGGGGGGGGGTGTCCGTTTGCTGACGTGCCCGGGTTTGTGTTCAAGATGAGCGGGTGCAATCCGCTCGTGCTGCACATGTTCATCGCCTGCGGTGGACTCTCGGTTCTGACCACTCTGCTGGAGACCAACTACAACGCCTTCAAGACTCTCATCCAAGCCACCATCAGGTCCATCTGGAACATCTTCCATATTCAGGTACGCACTCCTACTACTGCGCGTGCTCCTCTCTCTGTGTGTGTGTGTGTCCAGCTAACACCTGTCCACCCCCATGGTGCAGATCTTGCCCAAGAATGATTTTTGCCATTTGTTTAGCAAATGTGGATTGATGGACCGCCTGGCGACGGCACTGGGCCACTTCTACTACGACTCTCAAGCCACCGAATACTTGCGGAAGACGTGCGACATCATGTTCTACTTCTCGCAGGCTTCGCTCGACACTGCTGTGCAGAAGAGCATGTGCACTACTCCCGTGCTTGCCCGTACGTAGTATCCTATCTCCTCTCAACGACTCATCGCCATCGTTCTAACATTCACACGGCTCTTGTAGGAATCAAGGCGGTTCTGGATGGAGAAATCAAGCCCGAGTATCACATCCTGTGGCTTTTGCACACTGTACGCTTTCTTTCTTCGGCTGCTATGCGGTTCTATGCTCAAGTTATTCTTTTTCAAACGGCTCAGGTAAGAAACCTGTCGATGCACATCAATGCCCGATCAGCGCTGGAGGCCGCCGGATTCATCCCCGTGCTCATTCGCTTCCTCAGGCGCACGGACGAGTTCTCCGAAGAGGAGAAGGGCAACGTCACCAAATACGTCGACGAGCGCGAGAACGTCACCCTCACTGTACCTCTTCTCTCCCTCCTCGCACTTACCCCTCAACGCAAAGAACTTTGCTAACACTAGGTATCGCGGTGCAGAAAATCCACAACCAAGTGCTCAACACGATGCTCAACATCTGTAACATGGACTACGCCAACCACGAAAAGGTGGCACTCGCCGGCATAGTTCCGTCCCTCATGTGGTTCATCGAAGAGGGCAGCGTGCACTTCCTCAAGGAGCTCTCGCTCAAGCTCTTCCTCGCCATGCCGCACTCCTCTGGTACGAAGCGTCTCAGTGCGGCCTTCCGCCGGAGACCACATTACTGACCGTGGCGATCGCCATTTATTTCTCTGTCCTGCAGGACGTGTGCGGGAGCTGCTTTGGGAGTGCGATGCGTTCCCCGTGTACATGCGACTGCTGCAAGATGGATCGTGGTATGTCGACGTCCTCCAGTGCCTCCTCAAGTGGCGGCGCCTCGACTCCGCGAGGATGGATGCCGAGATGGAGAAGAGTGCCGAGTACCTCGTCGACGTTTTCTCCTTCTGCGGCAAGCCCGGCTTCCAGAAGGCCCTCGAACCCCTCCTCGACATCGTTCAGGTACACCTCTGTTGATCTCCTCGCTCTGCCCTGTGATTGAACCTGACCGTTGGCCATCTTTGTTATCACCCACACCAGGAATCCGTGCCGGTGAACGTGGCGATGAGAGAGGGCGGGGTGATCCCCAAGATCCTGGTGGGCCTCACCAAGGAGGAGAAGAACCCGCACGCCCAGTGCACGCTCCTCAAAATTTTGCTGGGCCTCCTGGAGGCCACCCCGAAGGACGCCGTCGACGAGATCGTCCACCAACATCAGCTGGTGCCCGTGATCCGCCAGATCCACGCCACCACCACCAAACTCCTTGTAAAGAACATCGCCCAGCGGCTCCTGGCCATGAAGGCCTTCCAGTAGGCGCCCCACCCCTCCACTCTCCTCTCCCACCTCAACGACACCATGTTTCAATAAACTTCCCTTCTAGTACTACTGCCAGCTGCGTGCGTGTGCGTGTGCGATCGCGTGTGTGCGTGCTGTTGTGTTGGCTTTTGGAGTCTGCAGAAAAACAGAAGAAGGGAACAAGAGGAAAACGCCGGGCTGTCGGTGCCATCTCAAATCAGCCGCAACACAACCCTCGGCAAAATGGCGGACGATGACATGGTATTGAATATTGTGGATGAGGTGGATGACTCGGTCATAAGGAAACGCAAGAGACAGCGGGTACATTGCCGGCGAGATTGGCTTGGGGTCGATTAATCGCATTAATGCGAGATTAGATTTAATTGTGAAAGTTAAAACTGATCGAAATTGTCTGGTGGTGGATCGGATTTGTAGAACTTGAAACCCTCCCTCCAAAAGCTGGAGGCGCTGCTCAATGGACGCGACCCCAAGCGCCTCAAGATCACGCCCCACCCGCGTGCTGCCCGCATGGAGCGCGCCGCCGCCCGCTCGGCCGAGCGTGCTGCCTCTGTCACCTCCACCTCCACCGAGGCCTCCTCTTCCTCCTCTGGCCCCACCGCTCCTACCGCAACTCCCGCCCCTCCTGCTCCCTCCACCAGCTCCAGCACCTCCGACTACACACCTCCGGCCCAGCAGCAGAGGGGAGGCCGCGGTGGCGCTCGCGGTGGTGCCGCCGCGGCCCGGGGCGGGTCCCGAGGTGGCCGTGGCGCCGCCGCTCTGGGCAGGGGAGGCCGACCGAGCGCGGCCGCTCCCCGCGAGGAGGTCACCACAGCCCCGCCCGCTCCCTCCTCCACAGCTGCTTCGGCTTCGTCGGCGGCTCCCTCGACACGCTCGGCCGCCCCGGCTGCTGCCAGCCCTGCGTCGACGTCGGTTGCGTCTGCCCCCGGTGGTACGCCGGCGGGTACCCTGTTCGGCGCGAGCGCGCAGGAGAAGAAGAAGCGGCTGCCGCGGCGCGAGCGGTTCGTGAACTACGAGTTCAAGGAGAGCGACATCTTCTCCGCGGACTCCTTCGCCGAGATGGGTCTCGTCGACCGGCTCGTTACGCACATGAAGGGTGCGACACTTGGGGCGTTTTTGGCGTTGGCTCAATCCCGTGCAGCTGACAACAACAACGATCTTGTTTTTTCGTGGTGTCATCCTTCCGGAACGTACAGAGAAGATGAACCTCGACAAGCCCACCCACATCCAAAGGGCCGCTGTGCCGCACCTGCTGGCCGGCAAGGACGTGTACGTCGGCCCTCCCTGACTTCGACCACTCGCATGTGAGTGTTCTAAACTAAAACACGTGTGTGTGTGTGTGTGTGTGCGTGCGTGCGTGCGTGTGCCGTGATACGCACAGGCTGATCAAGGCCGAGACGGGAAGCGGCAAGACGCTGGCGTACCTGCTGCCCATCGTGCATATGCTCCAGGCCCTTCCCAACAAGGTGCAGCGCACCGACGGAGCCTACGGTATCGATACCACCTTCTCTGAGCCCGCAGTTCGATTGGCAGCTGATCCCTCCGGGTGGTGTGTGTGTGTGTGTTTTGGTGTAGCAATTGTGGTGGCGCCCACGCGTGAGCTTTCGCTGCAGATCTACGATGTGCTGCACAAGCTGGTGCAGTCCTACCCGTGGATCGTGCCGGGCCTGGTGATGGGCGGCGAGAAGAAGAAGTCCGAGAAGGCCCGCCTACGCAAGGGTACCCATTGCTCGCCATCTCGCTCCCATGCCACGTGGATGCGCGTCTCGTCCGTCTTTGTCTAACCTGTGTGTGTGTGATGCCACGTCGCGGCTACACAGGGGTGACGATCGTTGTGGCGACTCCCGGCCGCCTGTTGGACCATTTGCAGAACACGGCGGCGTTCAAGGTGGACAACCTGAAGTACCTTGTGATGGACGAGGCCGACCGACTGCTGGACATGGGCTTCGAGCGCGACGTGACGCAGATCGTCAAGACGCTCGACGAGAAGGTGCGCGAGAAGGCCGAGCTCGCCGCCCTCGCCGCCGAAGCCCTCGCCCCGGAGGGCAGCAAGCCCAAGCCCAAGAAGGCCGCCGCCGACAAGGCCGAGAAGGAGGCCGCCAAGCCCCGCCGGCAGACGGCCCTCATCTCGGCCACCCTCAACTCGGAGATCAAGCGGCTCATGGGCACCGTCATGCGAAGCGAGCCCGTCTACGTGTCCGTCACCAAGGTCCGCGAGCAAGCGGCCGCCGCCCAGCCTTCCGCTGCGCCGTCGAAGACGTCGGACGGCAATGCGGCGATCGCCCCCAGCAGCGCGCCGGTGGTGGCCACGGCCACCAAGGACAAGGAGGAGGTGAGCATCGACCAGAAGGACGACGCGATCTCCACGCCCCGCGGCCTCGACCAGAGCTACGCCGTCGTGCCCTGCAAGAAGCGGCTCGTCACCCTCGCCGCCTTCCTCCAGTGGCAGGCCAAGACCAAGTACCACCCTGTCCCCTCCCACCCTCCCTGTGGCCCAGCAGGCCTGTCGCTGACCACGTGCATGCGGCGGCGGCGGCGGTGGATGACCGAATGAATAGGAAGGACTGTAAGCTGATCGTGTTCACGTCGAGCATTGCTTCGGTGGAGTTCTACTACACGCTGTTCGGCCGCACGCTGCTCCCGGACTACGCCAAGGGCGGCAAGAACGGCCCGCAACATCCCCAGGCGGGCGACGATGACAACGATGACAAGCAGTCGCCAGGTACTCCCCCCCCACCTCCTGAGCGACATCGGCCGTTCTTCTGAATGGTGTCTCACTCCCGCCTCCGCACCCCAGACTACCGCACGAGGTCTCAGCCGCTGTTGTCGATTCCGCTGTTCAAGCTCCACGGCGACCTGCCCCAGGTCGACCGAACCAAGGTCTACTTTGCCTTCTGCAAGGCCGAAAGGGGCATCCTCTTCTGCACCGACGTCGGTGCGTCCTTTGCCTTGTTGTTGTTGTTGACGGTGTTGCACGAGAGTGTGGTCAGCTCACCGTTTTTTCTTGTTCGCTCCAGTCGCGCGCGGTCTCGATCTGCCGGCGGTGAACTGGATCGTGCAGTACGATCCACCGGCCGAGTCCACCGAATACATCCACCGCGTAAGCACTCCCCCCCCTCAAGGGCTTTGGCACACACCGCGTCAGTCTCGTCACGCGCTAACTTCATCGGCGCGTAGGTGGGCCGAACGGCTCGGCTGGGCCATTCTGGGCGGGCTCTCATTTTCCTTCTGCCCACGGAGGAGCCCTATGCGGACCACCTGCAAACGCAGTACCAGGTAACCACCCGACTCTCCCCCTTGGCGGTCGGAGCTCCTTGTGTGGCTGATGTAGTCGTGGCCCTCAACGTTTTCAACATTATGATGGCAGTTGGCGCTGCACAAGGTGTCCACGGCCTCGATATTGAAGACGCTGCCCGCTCCGCCCACCAAGACCGACGATTTTGAAGGCGCCACTCTGCTCCAGACCCACTTCGAGTGGATGCTCAAGCACGACAGGGTAAACCCACATCCACCACCATCTTGAACAGGAAATACCGTCAAGGGTCCTTGTTCACTTCTCTCTTGCGTAGGAGGGCGATCTCCACGGCCTGGCCGCGAGTGCGTACGGGTCGTTCGTGCGAGCCTATGCCACGCACAGCGCCGCGACCAAGCACATCTTCCACATCAAGAACCTCCACTTGGGCCACGTCGCCAAGAGCTTTGCCCTGGCCGAACCGCCTTCCAAGCTGGTGCGCACCCCGTCCCTTTGCCGCGCTCACTTGGCAACAACCTCTCTTACCTCTGCCATTGCTGGTTGGTACAGTACGGCAAGAAGGGCAAGAAGGCATTGAAGGACGCGTCCAAGGTGGCCGGCGATAAGCGAAAGGACGCGAAGAAGGGCAAGGGCAAGGACGAGGAGAGCGGCGAGAAGCGGCCCAAGCGCACCACCAAGCGCAAGCTGCTCCAAATGTCCGAATTCGCTGCCTTCTAGCGTTCCGCTAAAGATGCCCCCCCCCGGGTGCTGGTCCATTCTTCATTCAACTTGCTCATGCGATGTGAACGAGACGTGAAAATATTGGCCGGGGGGGGGGGTACAATGAAGAATACAGAGCTGCGGCACCATGAGCGTGGCGCCTAGAAGATCTCGGCCATCATGCAGCGCACTCCGCCACCGCCCACAGTTTCGATGGTTGGAATGGCGGCGTGCACCAGCTCGTCCGTGTGTCGTCGCAGCACCTGACACATGTATCGGTGAGCTGTGAGCCACCGCATCGCCGTACGCCGTGGACGGAGCTCACGTACCGTAAGCTGCGCGTCGGTGAAGGCAGCAAACGCTCGCGAGGACATGGCGAGCACTCGCCTTCCGCCGGTGCCCCGCACCTCGAGCACGTTGCCACAGAATTCGTCCACCTGCGCCCTCGTTATCTCCACCACCTCGTGCGAAACGCTCAACTGCACCACCACCACCGATCGTCACCACATGCCGCAACGCAGGGGGGTAATCCCACTGTGTCCCAGGGGCTCTGGAGAGGGGCACGGTACCGTGCGTCGCAGGTGCTCGCGCTCTTCGGGATCGGCCACGGATTCCAGGCACACCACGGCGACGGAGGAGCCCACGGCCATCATGACGTTGGTGTGGTAGATCGGCTGGCCCTGGGCATCAGAGGCGTGGAAGAAGCACATCTCGTACCTGTGCCCACGCACAAGAAGAAGAAGAAGTCGGGTGAGGCAGCGGGAGATGACGGGTCGCAAGCCAAGCCACGCGTACCCCAGGCGCTTGGCCCACTGCGAGGCCACCCGCTTGGAGCAACGCTGGGAGAGCGCAGCGTAGGCCACCTTCCTGACCCGGTCCAGGATCAGCACCCCTTTCGCGAAAGCGGTGTTAGTCGTGTCGAACAAGGGCGTCTCTCAGTCGGCACTGATGGTTCGGGCCTAGGCCCGGTGGTTACCTGTGCTCTCGAGAAAGCGCGGCGGATCGGCGTTTTCCCAGTGCTCGAAGCTGACCTCCTGCTCGTAGACAGCCTGCAGCTCTTCCACGATGGTCTGCCTCCGCTCGGCCCTGGCGAGTGCGGGTCAGTTATGAGCGGCATAGAGGGGGGGGGGGTGCGGAAAAAGCGGGGCGCCCTCGCGCACCTGCGGGACGGGGTCTTCATCGGGTAGAACACGAGCGTGGAGCGGCCGGTCTCTGCCGCGGGGTGCGTGGAGAACCAGTTGTTGGGGAACACCGCATCCGGTCTGGCCATATGCCCGCCACCACCAGTCACCACCAGCCACCACGCACGAGGGAGGTGTGAGCCCAGACCCACCGCGGCCTGCGGCACCGGAGAGGAAGGGAGCCGCGTACGTGTTGTGGTGCCGCTCGGCGGCGTGGAGGAGAATGTTCACTCCCGCTGCGGTCAGAGCCCGATGCAGGCCCGAGAACTCGGTCAACGCCTGCCCAACCACCATGGCAATCAGCAACCGAGTGCGACAACGTGCAACACCACACGACACACACAAGCGCGTACCTTGCGTTCGGTGTCGAGGGCTTGCTCCTTGGGACGGTGCATGAAGTGGTTGTCTTGGGCGGTTTCCTCGTTGAGCTGGAAGCCGATGGGCGCCACCATGAGGATGGTGTCGGTCGTGCGCGACGCGACCGCCGCCCTGCTCGTGTCCCACACCCGCGCCACGCTCGGGTCATTCACCGCGCTGCTCCCGGCCTCCTTGCCCTTCCCCGCCACGCTGGCCTCGCTCAACGCGTCGGCCTACAATGCGCAGCCCCCACCAGCGGCCCAGGCTGGACGTCAGCACCACCCCCACACGAAAAAGAGCGAAGAGCGAAGGCAAAGAGCGAAGCGAAAAACGTGCCCACGACTGCCTGGTGGCCAGTTCGCTGTCGTCGGCGAGCAGGACGGGGTGGTGGAGGCAGTCGCGAAGGTACTCGCTCAGCTCCACGCCTGCCCGCACCAGCCGGTAGCTACTGGCGTGCGCCGCCGCACCGTCGGGCGACGTCTTCTCGGGCGGCTGCGGCTGCTTCACGAGAGCGTACTCGTTGACGAGGCGGCGCCGGAGGCAGTCCCGCCCGACGACGGAGCGTGCCACGACGAAGGCGAGGGAGGTGGGGTCGTCTTCATCTTCGCGCGCGGCCGTGAGGATGCTGGCCAGGTGCGGGCGCTGGGCCTCGTCCCGATCGAACAGGTCCCGCACCACGGCCACGCGGCGGAAGGGCGAGGGCGAGGAGGAGAGGAAGCTCACGATGGCATCATCACCTTCTCGTGACGTCTTCTTCTCTTCGACGCTGCCGCCATCCGCGCGCTTGGCCATCTTGCGCATGAGGTGGAAGATGGCGGCTTCGTTGGTGCGGGGGCCGCACCCGACGAGGCACAGCTCGCCCTGTGCCACCACGAGTACGTCGGATTGATCAAAACGGAGGGGTGCCTTCATCTTTCAACAATTCAGAAATCGATGGTGGTCCGCCCAGGGCCTGGCTCGCGACCAATCAATTGTCAGAAATCGTTTGCTGCTGGGGCGGATGCTTGCTTTGAAAGCGCAGAGTGAAGAAGCTTCCTGGAACGATACAGTGGGATAGCCGGTACAGCAGCCGCTTCCAACTGAGGTGTCATGCCCCTTCATCCTAGGAGTTGAAGCAGTGGCCGCAGAAACGGCCGAGTATTGGAGAAGCGATCACGAAGATGGTACACGTGAGGTTGATGGTGAGACGAGATGAGATAGAGGCTGTGATGGGGGCACACCCATCCACCAATAAATTATAAGATGAAGGGCCTCGGCGCTACTTCGTCCCCTTGCGGAAGCTGCGGAAGGCGCCCGACTGCGGCGCCGGGGCGAACGCCGACGACGGCGAGGGGACACCACCCACTCCCGGCTCGCTCGCGCTGGGCGCCACCGGCTGAGGGTGCAGCGGCGAAGGTTGATGTCCGCCACCACCACTTCCCATCGGCCGCACGAATCCGTGGTCCCTTCTGGTGGTCGTGATGATGGTGAGCTACTATGGTGGAAGGGGGAGAGGTGTGCGAGGTGTAGGTACGTGGGTGAGGAGCTGAAGCCAGAGGGACGGGGCGCAAAGTCGTGCGGCGGCTGGCCTTGGTCCCCTCCCTCCAAAATCGCAGCCGCGGCAAGCGCACCAAAGGGAGAACTTGCCCTCGCCGTCGGTCTGCCGCACACAACACACACAATAGTGACCGTTAGCGCGCAGCATCGATCGGGCTTAGTGGGAGGGAGTGGGAGACGCGCACCTCGCCACAGGCGTGGGTTCCCTCGTGTCGATAGAATAAAATGGAGAGCTCTCTTTGTCTATGTACATGGACGGCGAAGAGTTGTTGGCCTCTCGCTGAGACGCCGCCCTGGAGAGAGCGCGCGCACGTCACCACACCATTGTGAGCGATTTGATTTTCAGAGCACAGTGGACCCGCTAGCGTGCCCCCGTGCATGGAGTGGAGGCCAGGTGTGTGGTTACCGTGGACGAGTTAGGTCCCCAGGCCCGGCGCCACCATCAACCATCGCTGTTGGGCTCGATGTCCGCTGCGGCGATGAGATCAACAGTTAGCCAGGCGTTGCACCAGGTACCAATCAAACCACCTGCAAGGGGGGGGGAGGCAAGGTACCCTTGCACCGGGTTTTCGGCCGCCGGAGGGAGGCGTGCGCCTGCCCTCGAGAATGGCCCGCCGCTCGACACTGTCTTCTGTATTTTTGCAGTCGCAGCACTTGCAGTTCTCGCCACATAGGATGTTGGCCTGGAAGCACTCGCAGTACTTCTTCAGACACCCGGACTTGCGGCAGTGGCAGCCCCGCGTGTGTTTGCCCTGCACCGGCTCCACAGGGTCCTGC
>CDFB01036212.1:0-17508 GCA_000826425.1 Acanthamoeba lugdunensis | reverse complement strand
GGAGGACGTGCTCTCGCGCCTCGACGACATCCTCCAGAACGCCCACGCCTCCGGCCCCACGCCGCGGCCGGTGAACGATAACGAGATCGTGTAAGCCAAGACGAGTCGTTGCCTTTATTCCAGCCTCTGCTGCTGGCCTGTACATAGCTGAAAGGCATAGCACACGAATACTTCATCTAGCAAAGCGCTAAGCTGGGGAGAGTAGTTGCTGCTGTTTGTCACCCGCCAGGGAAAGAGAACCAATCCAGGGAAGGCAGGATGAGGGCGGGCAGGAACGTCCTGCCGACCACGTCGCCGCGGGCCAGCTTCCAGTCGTCGCCAAAGGCAACTGGCAGTGTCGTGAATGGTGAGGATGGGAGCGCGCACAGATCGGGAAGAGGCAGGTGGTCGCACCATTCTTGATGACGTGCTGAGTAAAGGGTCGTAGCTGTTGCAGCAGCTGACCTGACCGCAGGTCCCAGATACGCAACAGCTTGTCCTGGCCTCCTGTGGGAAGAAGAGGTCGTGGTGAATAGCGCGACTTCTTAAAACCCACCTCCATCGCATCCGTCGTACCGGCGATCAGTAGCGAATAGTCCTGCGCGAGGGTGAAGGAAAGGTGTGTGTATTGGTTAACGTGCTCCCCGTAGGCGACCACCGGGCGCACCAACCGTCGGTCCCACCGTTGTATCTGCATTGGAGATCCACGGTATTATTATTACTACTACTACGACTACTATTATTAGTATTTGCGAGTTGAGAGCCAGTCGACGCGAGAGCTGTCAGCTTTGCAAACGTGGAATGTACCTTTCCGTTGAAGGAGCTCACGACAAGGTAATTGTCATCGTGCAGGCTCTTGACGCAGCACACGGGCGATTTTTGCATGATGATGGGGTGATGCGAGCCATCGCGGGCCTCGCGCGGGTTTGCTCGCAGGTCGACGCCACGCACCATGCCGTCTCTCGAGCCGTTGAACAAAGTGTTGCCCTATTGTGCGCCTCCGGTCAGTCCAAGCGTACAGTGTTGTGGGTTGCGTGACAAGAGCGCTCAGCACACGCAAAAGGAAGAGGCGGGAAGAGGATTGACCAACCGTTGAGTCAAAGCCTTGTGCGAATACGTCGCTCTTTTTCGTCCACATTGTGGTCACCTACAATAGGTGCAATACGAAACAGAGGGTTAACATTGGGGCGTGTAACGCCGCGTTGGAGTTGAGAAAGGGGAACAAGTACGCGTGAAGTGGTGATGTCGAAAAGCATGGCTCCCTGCGTGACGCCAAGAGCGACATGGCTCGCCTGCGGCTTCCACTCAGCACACCACAAACTGCGCCGATCGTGAACAGGGACCTTAGGAACTAAATGCGCTCCTACTGCGCGGTGGTAAAGAGGGGGAGCAGAGGGAGAGAGACAGGCACGTAATGCACTACGTACCTGCCCTTGTTCAGGTTAATTCCAGTTCGACTCTGAAAATCAACGCCGCGGATGTCCACCGACCCGGGTAGATTGTATCCGCCAAACAACCCCACCCTGTTCCTCCGGAGGACGGGGGGATCAGCAAAGCAAGGAAAATGGATGACGTGGACCCACCACCAAGAATGTGGTGGTCCGGGTGGGTGTACGCAAAGAGGGCAGATTGGCCTGCGGAGCCGGGAGCCCAACGGAGGGAACTGATGGACGATGCATAGACGTGCCGAAGGCGGGAGGAGTAGAACGCCATGCACAGGTCTTCTTGGTCCCGCTTCATGCAACACGCATCCAGCCTGAGTGAAGCAAAGCAATCACATCAGATTTCGGAAGAGCGCCAAGCAAGGATGGCTCGCGCCGGCTTGAGGGGGGCATACGTGACAGCGCCACCCTTGTGACCCATCAATAAGAGGCCGTCTTTGTGCAGGGCAATGTCGTCGACATCGGTTGGCACGAATGCGGGTCCCTCCCTCTCCGTCTCGCGCTCTCGCCAGCGTGAAGCCAACGCCTGAGTCTCCCTCCTGTTTGTGGCCCCGCCAGCCCGCTGTTAGGCCGGCAGCCGCAGTGAGGAGAGGGCGTGTGTGTGGTAAGCTGGGCACCTTCGAAACTCGGACGAAGAGACTAGCCCCGATTGCTGGGCGTGCAAGAGCTTGCCCACGGAGTAGCGTCGTGCTGGCTGCTGCGTTTTGGGCGCCGTGGCGGTGGAGGGCACAGCGGCTGCGGGGAGCGTGTGCGCAGGCTGGGGTCGAAATGGGTCCTTCTTGAAGTAGCGGTTCAGTCGAGGATCGTAGTAGTAACCTAAAAATGGTGAGTGGCGAAGAGCGGTGAGCACGCCGTGGTGAGCACACCTAACCACTGCGCAGAAGGGCAAAGGCAAGGACAGCCCCACCTGGTATTTCCTTTGGTGCGGCGGGAGCAGGTGTAGAGGCCGTCAAGGGTGGTGTGGAGGAAGAGGAGGAGGTGCTGCCGCTGCCGCTGCCGCTGCTGCTGCTGGAAGTTGGGCAGGCCCTTGGCGTGCGGCGAGGTGCAGCGGCCGGCGGTCGTTTGATTTTCCACCTTCTTCCTGCACCGTGTGCTGCTCTGGCGCGTTATTGAGAAGCTGGCACGTCACCGGCAAGAGGGGAGGGTGTCGTACCTGCGGTCCCCGAAGTCTTCGGCTTCGCGTCCGCGCCATTATCATCATCATCATCGTCAATCACCACAATCTCAGGATCGGGTGCGGAGGAACGGTGGTGCACGCGCCGCCTACGCTTCCTCGGACGACCACCTCTGCCTGTGCTGTGCGGTTCACTCATGAGCTGCGCGGAGGCGACAGGGAGATGTGGGAAAGCGGATCTGTGGATAAAAGGAAAAGCGAGAGAAATGAGGGGAGAAATATTCGCACACAACCACGCGAGATACTACGGCTGCGCCTCTGCCAACACCATGAGGAGCGGGGTCTCGGCTCTCGTCGTCTTTTGTTCGATCATCGCCCTAATGGCGGCCCCATTTGGTTCGTTAGAGTTGCAAATGATAAAATAATCACACGCTAATGTTAATGCCCTGCCCATGTTTTATTTCAATTATTATTATTAATTGGAGATTAGTGTGGTGCAGCGACCTACCACCTGCAGGTGCCGCGGCAGGGAATGGCACACTTTACTGGGGTACCCTCTCGTTTGCTGTGAATCCACGCGTCTTCCATGACGTGGTGTTGATGAAGATCTTCATCGTGCCGAGCCTCACTCTCCTTTCCACACGCGTGCCATACAGGAACGTATCGGTCAAACCTCTACTTTGGTGCACGCACGCGTAGTCCTCAATCGCCCCTGGTCGGCCTCATGTGGTTCGGCGCACACAATCCACTCACCGTCGACCGTACGGTCACCTACATCATGATCCTTCGCTTTAAGGATGAGAGCCGCCTGTGTGTGTGTGTGTGTACACGCAGAAAGCTAAGTTTTCGATCTCTCTGGTTTGACGTGTATCTGTCGGACGATCCGAAGAGCTGCGGCACAGCTGCGAGGAGGGTGATGGGTTGGATAGCTACGGGTGGACCCGGCACGACGGCACTAACTACGGCGAGCAGACACTGATGGACTCGAAGACTGACCTCAAGCTCACCACCACTTTCATCAAGCACCAGCGCGGTGCAAATGGTACGCGCTAGGATCATCCATGCATCGTTGTGCTCCCCTCACGTCACAACATGATCCGTACATCATTATTTTGGTTCCGTTCAGTCTTGCTCACCATTGGATAATAACATGTTAGGAGGTGAGTGGGTGACCCGCCTGTCGGGACAAAGCGCCAGCGGAGTAGCAGCAAGCGCGAAGGGAACTGAGTCTGCGACATCTCTGTTCTTGTACATCACCGTACCTGACACCTACACGCTCAACATTGCCGGGCTCAGTGGTACCGCCAAAAAGAAGGTACACAACTCTTACTCTCTATATCTTTGCACAAATGCGCCTCATTAATCGCATTCTTATGTTACGCAGGGCTTGGCCGATGACGTCCAGGTGGAGGGCCAGACCGACGAGTTGGGCGCTTTCTCTTTCCTGATCCGGAACGGTATGTCAAATCTCTGGTATCGATGACCTCGGCGTTCATGAATGCGGTTGTTTGTGGGTGGGGGCGTGTTGCAGGCCAGGACAATAAGTCTCCGGCCACCCACGCCCCGCCGGCGGGGATGAAGGAGGTAGCCGATCTGAAGAAGACACATTTTTATGGCTACCATGTAGCTACCGAGGATGTGTGGGATGTCAAGCAGGCTGTACATCCACTCTTGCTGCAAGGTAATACTAACCGCCCTGGCCCTGTTCGTCAAAGATCACAAAACCTTGGTGTTGTTACATGCTTACCTTGATGTTGCGTGTGCGGATTTCAAGGTCGCCAGAACCTCTTCTCGCAGTATCGACGGCTTCAAGAAAAGGACGGGCTGCAGGAGAGGCCCTCTCCTTTTCTCTTCGTGCCCACTCTCCCAAACACAGTGAGCAAGAACTCCAACGTCATCGTCATTCAGCGAGTGCTGACTCTGCCCTTTGAGGTAATACGACTTTCAAGTCCCTCCGCTTCGTTCCCCCTCCCCAAAACTAATTCTAACAATGTGACGGTGTGTAGATAGATCTAGTGTTTGTGTCTCATTCGGCCCACCCGCAGGCGGCGATCAAGTCGAAGAGCAAGAAGGCCGCTGTTGCGCACCGCACATTCACCGAAACGCAGCTGAGCTCATGGGCTCTGGGCGGCAGTGAGGTGAATACGGCCGTAGCGCACCGAAGGCGAGAATTCGAGAGCCAGTTTGAGGAGGCTTTTGGCCTGACAGCCAAAGGGTTCACCGCTCAACAGCGTCACTTCGCCATGTCCACCATGAGCAACCTGATCGGAGGTAAGCCCCATAACACTTCATTACTCAGGCATACCATTGATAGTGACATTCACCACCACCACCACCACCACCCACCACCACCACCCACCACTGTTGTTTCTTTTTGTCAAGGCATCTCCTATTTTTACGGTTCGTCTATTGTCGAAGATCGAGACTCCAATCCCGCACAGCCGAGAAAGTATTATTCTCCGCCCAAGGTACCTGGCGTTCATGCTCTTAGCGACACTTGAATGACGGCAGGTCCCTGATCCTCTCCCCCCTCTCGTATTCTGGAGCAGAGCCTCTACACAGCCGTGCCCTCGCGACCTTTCTTCCCTCGAGGTTTCCTGTGGGACGAAGGGTTTCACCAGCTTCTCGTGCGCCAATGGAGCCCACTCATCACGTTCGTTCGCCCGTCTCCACATTCTTTTTTATGATAGTTTTCTAATTGTTAATCGCTATTTATGGTATGCGTGATAGGCGGGACGTGTTGCGGCATTGGTTTGCCCTGCAGGATGCCAACACCGGTTGGATTGCTCGGGAACAGATTCTTGGCAAGGAAGCGCGCTCCAAGGTGCCACCAGAGTTTCAAGCACAGAACCCTTCCTACGCCAACCCGCCTACACTGCTCTTCCCACTCTCCGCCTCCATTCAGGCCATCAAAAAGGCTCAAGGTGCGCTCTCAGCTCTCTCTCTCTCTTTCTCCGCACCACTCAATTGGACAGCGAAGTAGGAGCCTAACGTCACGACGAACCAATACAGCAAGTGATAGCGTGGCTGGCGTAGTCGTGAACCAGAATGTCAATTCCCTTTCTTCCTTTGGCACGGCAGAACAGACCACAGGTGGATATATCTCCTCTGCCTGGCCTCTGGGCTTTTGCAGTATTTTTGTCGTTTTTAACCACTCATTTGATGTGTTGTGCTCTTCGCCGTCTCTTCCCTCCCCGTGTGTGTGATATCCAGACGTCTCAGCGGAGTTTGCATTCTTGCGCGAGTCGTATCCCCAACTGGCCAAATGGTATAACTGGTTCATGTCCACACAGCGATCAAGCGGCAATGACGATGCCTTTTTGTGGGTTGGTAGAAGTGTCAACCACACTTTCACTTCTGGTACGCTCGCGCGCGCCTATCCCCTCCCCAGCATTCCGAGGATCAGCACGCCGTCCTCTGGAAGTAGTTTATCCTGATCTCTGTGAGCCGTTACATCGTAGGTCTTGACGATTATCCACGCGCACCAGCGGTTTCCGACCACGAGCAACACGTCGACTTGCTCGCGTGGATGATGTTCTACTCCCGCACGATGGTCGACATTTCGCTTCTTCTCGGCCAGGACTCCTCGCCTTACTCAGAGGCCTACGAGCGCTTCCAGGCACAACTGCAAGGTATACAATTACCCCCCGCTCCTTCTCAGCGTCACCAACGCTACCCGCCGCCTTGGGGCACCGCTGACCTCGTGCTTGTTGTTCCTGTCCTGTTTCTTCCAGACTACTGGAGCGAGGAGCACCAGTGTTACTGTGATATTGACGGTCGCAATCCAGCCACTGGCCTCTTCAATCTTGTGTGCCACAAGGGCTATGTCAGGTACCGATGTCGTCGCTGTTGGACTTTGGAAAATGGCTTTTAATTGTCTGTCACCAGCTTGTTCCCGCTGTTCCTTGGGTTGGTGCCCACCGACTCGCCCAATCTCGGCGCATTGCTCGACCTCATGAGAGACGAAAACCACCTCTGTACGTACAATTGTCAAACGCCTGGCTGCTCTAAACATGGGTTAATCCTTAGGATCCTCCCTAATGGTAATCTGATGTGATGTACGTAGGGTCGGGGTATGGTCTTCGTTCTTTGTCCAAGTCAGACCGATACTTCGGCCAGGGCGAGAATTACTGGAAAGGTACCAGTAGACGAGTAGCAGCGCAGCAAGTACGCGCACACGTGCTGACTGTGTTTCGGCGCCTGGACCAGGTCCTATCTGGATCAACTTGAACTACCTCGCCCTGTCGGCGCTCAAAAACTACTATGCTTCGCGCCCAGGGCCACACCAAGCACGAGCACAGACCATCTACCAAGAACTACGTAGCCAGCTTGTTACCAATATGTATAACGTATGATCATTTCTTGCTCAGCTACGACTTGCTTGAATGCCTCTAATATCTTCCTCTCTCTCTCTCTCTCTTTCACACACACACACACACACATGGCGCAACATGCGACACACGACACACAGGAGTACATGCGGACAGGTTACGTGTGGGAGCAGTACAATCCAATCACAGGCAAGGGTCAGCGCTCGCATCCGTTCACGGGTTGGTCTGCTTTGGTGGTCCTCATTATGGCCGAGCACTATCCCGAGAAGTACCCTCTCCTTGCTCCTTCTGCTCCTTCGTGACTAATTCGTAGGAGGGCGCAGTCTGCGCAAACGATAGTGCCCTGAAATAAAAAATCCCCAACATCCCAAATCCGGACGCAGAGGAGAAAAAGAGGATTGCGTCTCCTAGCTCTACCCGTGTCGCTCGATCCAAAATGAAGGGAACACGCTCACTCCTCCTCCAGGTTCTCCTCTTCGTGAGCGTACTCTTCGCGGTTGCGGCTGCGAGCGACGTTGAGGCTGAAATAGCGTCGCGAGTGGAAGTGCTAGCCCCTGTAGTTTGTTGGTCCTGGTGCTCTCCTAAATTCGATTGTACAATTCGCTGACCGTTGTGTGTGTGTGTGTGTGCGTGTTCTTTGTTTTGTACCAACAAACTACAGCTGGGTACCCCCAACATCGGAATCATGGCGGACTACCTCCTCAACTTCGTTACTACGAATGATAGCTGATCCCTCCGCCTCGTCCTCGTGGCGGGCCTTTTCTTTCTTTTTCTTTCTGAGGACTTTCGTCTCTTTTATCTGGTTGGTCCCCTTTGGTGGGGGCTGTGGGTGGCCTTCCATGTACTTCAGGAACAGGCAAGAAACAAAAACAAACGGTCACACCACGCCTCCCTGTTCTCCTCAAGTCTGAACTGTTCCTCCAGCGAGTGAAAATGATGCAAGGTTCGGCGGGTATGGTAGAAGCGCCCAGCAGGGTGGAGCTGCGCATTTCTCTCAGGCACTCTCACCTGCTCCAACTTTTTTTTTTGATTTGTTTGCTAGGCTGCCCCCCTTGATTTGGCCTTTTGGAGCTCAAAAATGTGTGTTTGTTTTCAGGCATTTGATCCGAATGGATGTACTTTCTGCGTCGGACCCGCTTGTTGTAGTGCAGGAGTTCAACCCCGCCACCGGTGGATGGAGGGAGGTCGGCCGCACTGAATGGCAGAAGTACGTACTTGGCGCGCTGTTCGTGAGAGGCCTCTTGTTTTCGCTCTCTCATTCTTACGCCGTTAATTGGGTGTGGGGTGCGTGTGTGTGTGTGTGTGTGTGTGTGGCGTTCTCCTCTCTCAGGAACCAATCGAACCCGAACTTTGCGCAGGTGGTGCCCCTCGACTACTGGTTTGAGAAGGCCCAGAAGCTGCGCTTTGAGGTGTATGACGTCGATAAGCCCAATGGCTCGCTCTCGAGGCAGGATAACATGGGAGAGGCGGTCATCAACCTGGGCGATATCCTCGGCAGCCCTGGTGGCGTAGCTACACGCGACCTCAAGTACTGCTTCGCCTCTCCTGACCTGCCCGGATGATATCCGCCGCCTGATGCGGTCGTGCACGTAAATTCACACACACACACACACACACACACACTTGTTACACCAGGAATCCTGATCACCCGACGCGGCGAATTGGTGACATCATCGTTGCCGCGGAGGAGGTCAACGCTGAGGCGGCCAATTCCATCGTCACGTATGACAGCGAACATGACTTCTCCGTGTTTGTCTGCGCTCCTTCCACTTTTTCGGATACACTGACCGGCTCGGCGCTCGTCGTGGTTCTTCTCTCCAGCTTTCGGTTCACCGGATCGCACCTCGACAAGAAGGATTTGTTTGGCAAATCCGACCCCTGGTTGGAGATCCACCGCAACAATATTGAGAACGGCCAATGGACCCTCATCCATAAGACCGAGGTCATCAAGAAAACGCTGGGTAGGACCTTTTCCAGTCATTCTTTCGTATTCTCATTACTGCACGTGCGCGTGTTATCCCTCCTGCTGACGGTTTGTTGCTTGTGGGTGGGTGATCAGACCCTGCGTGGATCCCCTTTGAATTGGACTGCTCCAAGCTGTGCCAGGGAGATTTCAACCGCCAACTCCTCTTCAAGGTTTACGATTGGGACTCAGATGGTAGCCACGACCTCATTGGACTCGCCAACGTGCGTTTGCCGGAGCATTCTTTCGTTTCGTGCGTGCGTGCGTGCGTGCGTGCGTGCGTGCGTGCGTGCGTGCGTGCGTGCGTGCGTGCGTGCGTGCGTGCGTGCGTGCGTGCGTGCGTGCGTGCGTAAATGCTGGAGCCTGTTAACACTGACTAACCGGGCCTCCTCCTGTACTACATCAGGCCACGCTGAATGAACTGCTTCAGGGCAAGCGTCAGCTGCCGCTTATCGAGCCCGACAAGCAGAGGAAGAAGAAGGGCTACACCAACTCAGGAGTACTCAACCTTGTCCAGCTGGACATGCGCAAGAATCACAGGTACTACCCTCTATTTACCACCGATGAGCTACCTCTGCATTCCCCAACAACAGCTCTTTTCTCTGCTCTTCCTCTACAGCTTCCTTGAATATGTCGCTGGTGGCTGCCAGCTTCGCCTCGCGATTGCCATCGACTTTACCGCTTCAAATGGCGATCCTGCGGTACACCGGCGACCTCCCTTATGCACGCATCGCAAGATTTCAGAACAAATAAGTTAGATCGAGCGCTTTGCTTTTATAACAACCCGTACATGAACGCACAGAGTGCTCGATCGCTGCATTACCGCGATCCCTCGGGCCAACCCAACGAGTACATGAAGGCGATCATGGCTGTTGGAGAAATTCTTGCGTCCTACGACCAGACTTCGCGCTTCCCGGTATGGAGCTACACCCCTTATTCTTTCCGCCGTGGCGGGCGTGAAAACCGATCAGGCGGAGGCCTTTGTGTGACTGAAGGTGTTGCAACACCACGGTGTAGACCTACGGATTTGGAGCCAAGATTCCGGCGACCGCTACGACCTCGCACTGCTTCCACGTCAACATGGACCCTACCAACGTACGTGTCTACCACCTTGCAGCCTGGTTCCTTGATTTATTTAGTGGCCACCCAATGAGCTGATTCACAACGGAAAACCCGCACACCACTGTTAATATTAAGCCCGAGTGCATCGGTATCAGTAACGTGATTGGTGCCTACACGCACTCCCTCGGCCATGTCAAACTCTCTGGGCCCACCAACTTCAGTCCCGTACGTACTGCGCTCCCTTTGCGCGTGCAGTGCTCCTTTTATTGCATTGTCAAAACTGTGAGGGCGAATGAGCTCCGGCCTAACACCCTTGGTGCACCACAGATCATCAAGCAGGTGGCCGATCTGGCAAGGCAGACGCCCCCTCAGCAGCAGGTCTACTGGACGCTCCTCATGATCACTGACGGCGCCATTTCGGACATGGACACCACAGTGGCGGAGATCGTCAACGCTTCCGATCTGCCTCTTTCTTTGAGTACGTGTCATGGTCCTTGCCAAGGCCGGAGAGCCATTGACCACTCTCCACGCCTCTTGTCTTCTTTAGACAAACACCTCACTCAATCGCGTATGTGCGTGCGCTTGCAGTCATTGTGGGCGTGGGCAATGACGACTTTAAGGAGATGGAAACGCTGGACGGCGATGGAGGGGTGCTCAAGGCAAGATCAGGCAAAAAGGCGTCGAGGGACATTGTCCAGTTCGTTCCCTTTCAACAGTTCAGGAACCAGCACTACTCCGAACTCGCTCGCGTCACTCTTGCAGGTTTGTCTGCCGCCTTCCCGCCCGCACGCCTGTCCTAGTGCTACGCTTGGCATGTGTGACTCACACCCCAGTTCAGAGCTGCCGAAGCAATTGACCGACTTCTACAAGGCACACAACATTAAGCCCAACCCCAGGCCTGTCATCTCTATCGCCCAGGTACGCAAGGCCCTCAATATTTTTTGAGTTATTGATTATAGTTTTGGTTGTGCTTTTTTTGACGCAATGCGCGTGCGTGGCCTTTTCCAGATGGGACTTCAGGCTCCTCCCACGCAGGTGGGGCTTGCAGCGCCTGCAACCGCCGCTCCTCCGGTCACTGTTCCGCCGCCGCCGCCGCAGCAGCAGCAGCAGCAGGCAGGAGGCTGGGGAGGCCCGCAGGGAGGACTACCATCGCCGTCTCAACAACAGTGGGCCGGTCAGCAAGGAGGAGCACCCGCAACACGCCAGGACGGGCCGCAAGGGGCACAGGCGGGAGGCTGGGGTGGTCCGCAGCAAGGAGGAGCACCCCCGACGCAGCAGCCGCAGCAACAGGCGGGAGGCTGGGGTGGTCCGCAGCAAGCAGGAGCACCCCCGACGCAGCAACAGGCGGGAGGCTGGAGCGGTCCGCAGCAAGGAGGAGCACCCCCGACGCAGCAGCCGCAGCAACAGGCGGGAGGCTGGGACGGACCGCAGCAAGGAGGAGCACCCCCGGCGCAGCAGCCGCAGCAACAGGCGGGAGGCTGGGGTGGTCCGCAGCAAGCAGGAGCTTCGCTGCAGCAGGGTGGACCGCAAGCAGGAGCATTCCCGACGCAGCAGCACCAGCAGCAGCAAGGCTGGGGCGGGCAACAAGGAGGAGCGCCCGCAACTCGCCAGGACGGGCCGCAAGGGGAGCAGCAACAGGTGGGAGGCTGGGGCGGTCCTCAGCAAGGAGGAGCACCCCCGGCGCAGCAGCCGCAGCAACAGGCGGGAGGCTGGGGCGGACCGCAGCAAGGAGGAGCACCCCCGACGCAGCAGGGCAGTCCGCAAGGTGGACCCCCGGCGCAGCAGCCGCAGCAACAGGCGGGAGGCTGGGGCGGACCGCAGCAAGGAGGAGCACCCCCGACGCAGCAGAGTGCCCCGCAAGGCGGACCCCTGCCTCAAGGTTCATCCCCTTCATTGCCTGATGAACAGTGTTGTGCGTCATGTTTGCCGTTGTAACCCCTTTGTGCATGGTTTCATTTAGGAGAGACAAGCCCACAGCTGCCCTATCAGCCGCAGCATGGCGCCTGGGGCGGCCAGCAGCAAGGTACGCGAGCCAGCGCTTTGAGTGGCGCATTAGGGTGTATCATTGAATTCAAGTGGCCACCACACACACATAGGAGGCTGGGGTGGACCGCAGCAGGGCGGCTGGGGACAAGCCCCCGCACAGCAAGGAGGCTGGGGCGGACCGCAGCAGGGCGGTTGGGGAGGTCCACAGCAAGGCGGCTGGGGAGGTCCACAGCAAGGCGGCTGGGGCGGACCACAGCAAGGCGGTTGGGGAGGTCCACAGCAAGGCGGCTGGGGCGGACCGCAGCATGGCGGTTGGGGAGGCCCACAGCAAGGCGGCTGGGGTGGCCCGCAGCAACAGCCAGGAGGCTGGGGTGGACCACAGCAGGGTGGGCCACAAGGAGCACCGCCTCCTCACCAGCAACAAGGTGGACCTGCTCCTCAAGGAGCCCAGGCCAGCCCACAAGGAGGAACCACCAACTAAGCATGCCCTGGCATGAGCCAATTTAATTGCACACTCCACACAAACAACTGCCACCTTTGGCTGGGTTAATTTGTTTTTATTTACATTTTTTAACAAATAAACAATGCCAGGCATAACTGCTGCCTTGGCTGGAGGATGTCACCAGAAAGTTGGAGAAACAGAGTCTACAGACAACGGGGTTTGTAGGCGACAGTTCAGTTTCCAAACAGTGTCTTCTTTTCTCTCACTTGGTGATACACTTGCCTCAGTCACGGTTCCAAACCTCTTTCAACAGGTCACTACTTTGACAACCCTCACATACAGCACGGCGGCAGAGCTGAGCAGCTCCCCCCAGTAGTGGTGGAAGTTGTGAATGTTGATCCCACAGTACATGCCTTCGTGTTTGTGATGTAGTTCACGCTCAACGTCTGCCATCACAATCACAACACATCACTGTCATCATCATCATCAGTCTAGATGAAACACACATGCGACAAATTGCACACACTGCACACACACTCATGCGATGATGACACATATGAGGTAGCCAAGGTAAGTGGTGTTGAGGGCGCCATTGAGGGTGGGCTGGAGGCGCTCCCAGGTGATGGGCATGCGGATGGTGTTCATGTGCTTGGCTGCAAAGTAGTCCAGTGAGGCCTCACTGATGAGGGGGTAGTTGACCCACACCTCACTGGGCAGGACGTTCAGCGTGAGGCCCAGAGCCGCCTTGTTCACGCCAAAGTACTGCAGGCGGCCCATCACCACCAGAGCCCAGGAAGCTGATGGGCTTGCAGCCTGTGTGGCTGATGGGCTTGGGGAGAACAGTGCGGCGCGGTTCACCGACGACGTGGGGGTGCGGGTGCTGATGGGGCTTGGCGCGCGGCTGGTCAAGGGGGTAGGGCTGTGGGTGGCAGAGGGGGTGGGGGTGCAGCTTGGGCTGCGGGAGGTTGAGGACCGTTGTGGGGGTGCGGGTGCTGGTTGGGCTGGGCATGGTGGGGAAGTAGCCCTGGAGGATGCCCATGATGCAGTTGCAGTCGGTGCCGTCGGCCTTGGGCTTGATCAGGTTCATGTAGTCCTCGGGCCACCACGGGCCGGCCGACCACCAGGTCCACCTGTTCCACACGTCCTTGTTGGCCTGGGGTTACGCATGGTGTTGCCACGTCAGCAAGAATTCAGTCTTGAATCTCGATAGAATGTGTGGCACCACCTTAAGGAATGTCATGATGCGGTTGAGAAGGGCGATGCACTGATCTGAGTCGTTGAGGAAGATCTTGCTGGTCATATGAGAAGCGCAGATGGGTGGGTTTGCTCAGTCTGAGGTTCAGCGCAGAGCAGGCCCAGGGAGTGAGGAGAACATACACTCTGTTGTTATGAGCCCAGGTCATGGTGGCAGCAAAGTTGCCCTCCACGTCCCAGGTGGGCACGCAGACGGCGCTGCCACCCTGGTTGTCAAAGTACTGATGCATCTCATACATCCTATGAGTTGGATCTTGATTAGTTTACAAAACAATTAAAGAAGTGGATGGAAAGTGGAGTGTCTGTACCAGTTGTTGAGCGGGTCGGTGATGTTGGAGGGACCCATCCACACGCTGTTGGTGCCCACCCACCCGGACACGCTCGAGTAGTCATTGCTGCTGATGGTGATCAGTTGCTGTTGACTGCAGGTTAGATTGTTAATTGGCGCACACAAACCTTGCACTACATCATTGAACGTACAGTGGCGCTGGCGTCACGGATGCCCTTGATGGCGGCGTTGGTGCCGAGCTGAGTGGCGAGGTAAGTGATTCCATAGGGCTCGTTCATGGTGCCCCAGATCATGCGCGGGTTGTTCTTGTAGAGCGTGGCCAGCCGCTGCCACACGTCTGTGAGCGCCGTGAAGGGCACGGCGCTCGAGCACCACCTGGTCATGGTAGCGGTGGTAGTTGTGCAGGTCCAGCAGACAGTACATTCCCTTCGTGTTCATCACATAGTTCACACTATCCGTCTGTTGATGTTGTACATCAGTTTTTTCTCATATATATTACATGTGTAATATATAGAGATTAATTAAGATAAAATTTAATTAAGATAACATACCAGGTATTGGATGTAGATGGAGTCAAGGGCGCCGAAGAGGGTGGGCTGGGCTCACTCCCAGATGAGGCCCACGCGGATGGTGTTCATCCCCTTGGCTGCAAAGTAGTCAATGGACTCATTGGGAAGTCAAACCACAGCTGGCCCGGAATCTTGTTGGCCGAGAACCCCAGGGCCGGCTCGTTCACGCCAAAGTAGCCCCATCACGCCTGCAATCAACATATAAATAAAAATATAAGATATATTCAGTGTTATTCGTTCTGTACGTTGTCACAGTATATTCAAATAGCAATATAGATACGGCACTGATGAGGGACAGTACCATCAGGCAGAGAAGGAGCTTCATCTTCTGCTTCCAGGGCCTGATTGGTTGGTGGGAGAGGTGCAATGGTCTCCGGAAGGAGCCGTGCCAAGACCACCAGACCAGCGCTTGTTCACTACGCAGGGGTAGTTAGTGTATGGCTGTTAGCCCAAGCTGGTGCATGGAGAGTACCTGCAACCAAAATTTTGGTTGTGGTTTTTCTCCAGAATTTCTGTCATTCCACCAGGAATATGTCGTCTTTCCTGTTGCATGCCAGGTCTCTCATAAAAGCACTCCAATGGCTCACTTTCAAATCACTACAACAACATCCCCATCTGCAGCACACAGGCCCCAACACCAACAACTTCTTCTACACCAACACCAAACAGCAACAAAAAGATGAACAAACTGATCGTCACCATCGCCTTCTTCCTCCTCGGCCTCTCGCTCGCCTTCGCCCAGACCGTCGCCACGGCCAACAACGCCAACGCCCTCGTGGGCGACGAGAGCGCGAGCCCTCGCCCACGCCCATCCTCCTGGGCAACACCAACAACAACGGGCCTATGCGGACGAGTTCTACCTGGACACCTCGGCCGCCTCGAGCCTCGCTCCCCTCTCCCTCTTCTCCGCCCTCTTCTAAACAATCTTGTCTCGGCTACACAACATAAAGATCGACGATAGATAGCTGTCGATTTTCGCACACCATATCCAGATTGCAGTTCATTCTTTTCTTTCTCATCAACGGGCACAACACTGGGTCGCCAGGCTGAATGTCAGGCTAGCGTGTGGTTTGCACGGGTGTGGTGCACTGGCTTCCATATTGCTCCACACAAGTATATGTTGTCGCATTCTTGCCTACTACTGAAGCACACACCACGACTGGGCCATTGGTGCATCAGTGCCGCTGCTGGTGGGCTCAGCAATGGCGGCCACTACTGGAGGAGGAGGAAAGAGCTGGGCGAGGAGAGCTTCGCTGGGCACGTGGGCCGGTGCCGCCATGCCCGCCGGTCGCTGCCAGCTGGTCTGCATGGCCGCGACAAGAAGCAGAAGAACATCGGCGTCCACGCCGTCGTTCGTCGTGGCCGAGCACTCGCAGAACTGTGCGCCCAATTCCTCCGCACGCTGCCTGCCCATCTGCTCGGTCACCACGCGCTTCTTCCCCACGGCCGAATCGGTCTTGTTGACACCCACCAGCACCACGCTCACACCTTCAGGCGCGTGCCTGTGTGCGTGTGCGTGTGCGTGTGAGTGTGCGTGTGCGTGTGAGTGTGTGTGCGGTGATGCGTGTGCGGTCGTGCGTGTGAACAGAGCTTCACATGGGAGGGCGCGTCTGTATGTACTGTCGAATGTGCTGCATGAACCCGGTAGTGGCGTCGAAGCTCGCCATGTTGGCGACGTCGTAGACGACCAGCGCACCTTTCGCGACTCGACAGTAGCTCTTGGTTACGCTCATGAATCGTCGGGAACGGGACAACTGGATGTAGAGGTTCAACCAACCATCAGCACCGCTGGTGGTGGTGGTATCAGGAGGACTATCGACCGAGGGGGAATGGCGCTGGGCAGTGTTGTGGCGGATCGACGCTCTGCCCGCTCCGCTGTTGGTTCACATATATATGTATAGAGATTGCAATCAGCAACGGAACAAACATATGCGTGGTCCAATCGACGTACACGAGGCCGAGCAAGACGACTGTGACGAGATCGCGCTCAAGGTTTGTCGGAGTAGGTGCTCGTAGGGGTGACAGCGCTGCCGGCCGCTTCCTGGAATGAGAACCCCGCCAGTCAGCGACACCACCACCGCGTGGACGGCGAGCGAATCAGCATCACCACCGCCACCACGTCGTCACGTGCCTGTACTGGGCGATGGCGGCCCGCAGCCACGTCATGTAGGCTCCCTTCCACCCGCCCTCCTCCCTGCAAACAAGACATACAATCGTTGTTGTTGTCATCGTCGTCATCCAGCACAGTTGAATGAGGTGGCAAAAAAGATGAAAGGAATGATGGTGGGGTGAGGTGCATACATGACATGGTGGTCGGCCCACGAGGGATGGCCGAGCCGCCTCCACAGCGCATCGCCTCTGCTACTTGCTGCCAACGCCCGGCATGTCTGCACACCCTCACACGACACACACGACACGCACGACATGCATGGTACACACAGCACACACGGCACACACGCACAACGTGAGTAAGGTGGCACCCGCAGGTGACCTACTTACACAAACTACGCACCAGGGAGACAGAGCAGAGGTCGCGAGGGTTGGCCACGAACAATAGCGCGTGCACCACCACCTCCTGCCCCCCCCCGCGCCAATTGTTAAGGTGCTGAAGGTGACGGTTATGATGATGTGGTGGTGTTGCAAACCGTGGGAAGGTGCCACAAACTGAGCCGCATCTGTTGGCCGTCATTGCAGTCATCGTCGCCAGCAGCAGCTAACATCTTTTGCAGCACAAATGAAAAATAAAAGCACAAAAAATAAATGAATTCCAGGAGAAAAAATAAAAATAAAGGTGTTTGTTTGAGTTCAGTTTATTTTCAAGCCTAGGGACTGCCTCCATATGGGAGGTCTGGGTGTTGAAACCTGTCCCAGCCTGCTTGTGAGAATAAACTCTGTGGGCCCTGGCGTGCCTGTGGTATGCTGGGATCATGTTGCCATAGTAACTGGCTGCTCCTGATGTGTGTGTAGCTAGCTCCCCCCATGCAGCTGCTCTGTCCCTTCCTGCTCCTCTGGTGTGCTACTCTCCTCATGTGCTGCTCAGTGCTTTGTGCCACTGCCTCCTCCTCTGGTTGTTGCCT
>CDFB01035841.1:8393-45042 GCA_000826425.1 Acanthamoeba lugdunensis | reverse complement strand
TGCTCTGCCTTTCGGCGTCTCGAGCTCTACGCGCGCGCCAAAGGCGATCAGCTCCTCGCACGTAGCAAGCACCACGTTGGGAGTATCGATGTCGGCTTCTTCTTCGACCACCATGGGCAGCCTACCACCTCGCCAACCGTCGCCGCCTTCGTTGGCGCACCTCAGGCCGCAGCAACCAAAGCCGCTGCTGCCAACGCCGACGCCGCCGCATCTCAAGTCGCCGCTACCTAAGCCACCGCCGCCGCCGCTACCAACCCCGCCGCAGCAACAGCCGCCATCGGGACCACCACTGCCACCCTCGCCCACAACACCTCCGCTTCCGCGTCACCTGGTGCCCCTTGGTGCGCCGATGCCGACAATCAGCGTTGTCATCAAGCCAGAGACCTACTTGGACCCGCGCCTGCACGCAGCCGTCACCGACAGCACAGCCTCCGCGGCGGCCACGACAGGCGTTGCGGTGACCCAGCCCGCGGCGCCGCCGCCTCTGCCTAGTGCCAGTCAGGCGTCGGGCACTGCCAGCGCTGCATCCGCCACCCCTGAACCGACGCCGACGACGTCGGCAACGGCCGCGACTCCTCCGAGACCGTCGACGACCACACGGGAAGGAGCGCTGACCAACGAAGAGGGCCGCAGCAGTCTGCGGCGCTCAACGGACGGCGACCGCACGCCCAGGAGCGGCAAAGTCGAGAAGAGACCGCTATCTTCCTCGCGCAGCCCGGTCAGTCCGCCGCTTGCCTCTCCGGGCCTTCGCGAGCGAGCCGCCCTCGAGCGCGAGCGGATCGACCGAGACGATCGCGCCGGGTGGGAAGCCTGGGAGCGTGAGAAGAAGCGAGCGGAGGCCCGCGAGCGGATCGACCGAGACGATCGCGCCGGGTGGGAAGCCTGGGAGCGGGAGAAGGATCGAGCGGGGCGCATCCTGGAGCGCAAGCGAAGCCAGGAGGCGGTGCCGCGGTATTCCTTCCCTTCCCAGCCGCCACCGCGCGACTCCCTCGACCGAGACAGAAATCGCGAACGGGAGCGGGAGCGAGACTGGGACCGGTCGACGAGAGAGCGAGAGCGAGAGCTGGGCCGGTCGAGAGACCGGGAAAGGGAGCCTTTGGAGAGGAGGACGGAGCAGGAGCGAAGGTACAGAGAGGAAGAGACGAGGCCGTCGACGTCGACCGCCGCGACGCCCAAACAGTCGCCGGTGTCACCAGCGCTCTCGTCACCTCGGCCATCATTTCTGCGTTCGTCGACGGGCAGCGCCTCGGCGACCGGGTCGGCTACGGTCGCAGCGGGGATGGCCGCCGAGGAGGCCATGCGGAATCGGGAGCTCGAGGAGCTCCGCGAAAAGTTTAGGCAGCAGCAGCTGCTCATCGAAAAGCTGATGCGCGCCCAGTCGATGGAAACGACGACGACGGCGACCACAGCCGAGGGTGCCGACAAACAAGCCGCGGCGTTGACGGTGCCGGCGCCGGACCCGGCTCCGGCGCCACTCCAAACCACAATGCCGACTACGACCCGGGCCGAGCCTGCGATGCCAACAACGGCCACGCAGGCCACGCCCGAAGTCAAGACCCAAGCGGCGGAGGAGAAAAAGGGCGTCTACGTCTTTGGCGTGTGGGTGCCCTACGACGCCGACAGCCAAGAGGAGGAAGACGAGGGGACGGAGGAAAAGATCAAAGAAGAAGAGAAAATGGAAGAAGAAAAGAGAGAGGAGGAGACTCCGGAGGGCGGGGAGCAGGACATGGACGTCGATGACGCCCAGGACCAGGCCGAACACGATGCCGCGATTCTGCAGCAGCGGGAGGCCGAGCGGCAGCGGCTAGAGGACCAGCGGAAGAGGGAGGAGGCCGAGAAGGAGCGAGCGGCCGCCAGGGAGAGAGAAAAGGAGAGGGAAAGAGCAAGGCTCGAGAAAGAGAAGGCGGTGAGACTGGAGAGGGAGAGGCAGCGCGCGCGGGCGGAGCGCGAGCGGGCGGAGCACGAGCGGATGGAACGCGAGAGGCGCGAAAAGGACCGCCTGGAGCGGGAGATCGCCGCGCGCGAGCGCGAGCGGGACGAACGCGAGAGGAGGCGCGAGCACGAACGCGAGAGGGAGCGGGTGGCCAGAGAAAAGGCCGAGAAAGAGCGAGTGGCCGCCAAGGCGAGAGAAAGAGAGCTGCAGCTGCAGCTGCTCGAGGAGGAGAAGGCGGCGAGGCTGGAACGAGAGCGCGAGAGGGAGCGCGAACGCGAGAAGGCCAGGGAGAGACAGCGGGCGCGAGAACAGGCCGAGAGGGAGGAGAAAGAGAAAGTGGTCAAGCATCGAGCGGCAGTAAAGGAAAGAGCGGCGGCAAAGGAAAGAGCGGAGAAGGAGAGAGCAGAGAAACTGAAAGCCGAGAAACTGAAAGAACGAGCGGCGGCAAAGGAAAGAGCGGAGAAGGAACGAGCGGCGGCGAAGGAACGAGCGGAGAAGGAGAGAGCAGAGGAACTGAAAGCCGAGAAGGAGAAGATGGAGAAGGAGAAGGCAGAGAGAGGCGGCGGCGGCGGCGGAGGAAGTGGTAAGCTGCTGCTAGGCAGACGACCGAGGCCAAGCCCGCTGGTCGGGTTGCACCTCATAATGGAGCCGACCAGCAAGGGCCAGGCGCCGCTGCCCACGACCGCGGTGCGCTTGGTGGACTTCTACGAAGACCCGTTGCTGCATGGCTCGCCCCGGAGCACGTGGACCGCCGACACGCAACCGGCCCCGCTGCTGTCCAGACCACCACCACCACCCGAAGCCGCGTCGGCCACGCCCGCAGCGCCCGCGGCGCCTGCCACCGAAACCAAAGCTTCGAAGACAGTGCAGGAAGAGATGGAGAAGAAGAGAACGGACAAGATCGAAGCGGAAGCGGCGAAGAAGCTGCAGCTGGCCGAGGCCAGGCGTGAGGAGAAGCGAGCGAAGGAGGAGCGAGCGAAGGAGAAGCGATTGAAGGAGGAGGCGGAGAAGGAAGCAGAGAGTCCCGAGGACGCGAGTGGCTTCACTCTCATCGACGACAGCGAGGAGGAAGAGGACGAGGACGAGGACGAGGACGAAGCGGACGACGACTACAACGAAGACGTGCAGGGCGCCAGCACGCGCACGACGACAGCGACGAGTACAGGCGGCGCCGGCGGCGTCGATCGATGGAAGCCGGTCACGGTGACGTCGACGCGGTCGTCGGCACTGTCGGCACTGTCGGCGATGGTAAGGAACAAGTCAAAGGCTATCATGGATGATGACGACGATGAGGAGGACGAGGAAGCCGACATGCTTGTGGCCGCGGTCAAGACAGTCACCGACGACGAACCGCCCGTCTCTGCGACGTCGGGAGCAACAGCGGCGACAACAGCGGAGAAGAAGAAACCCAAGTCCCCGGCCGTGTGGGGCTCCGACTTTGAGGCTCGGCCGCAGTTCACCGACGAGGAGATCGTCAACTTCATCATCGACAGCAACGCGAGGAAACAACGTATGCGCACGCACGCACGCACGCACGCACGCACGCACGCACGCACGCACGCACGCACGCACGCACCGCACGCACCGCACGCACCGCACGCACGCACGCACGCACGCACGCACGCACGCGCAATTCTCACCTTGCCCCCCCCGCTCTTGTCCGGTGCAGCGGTGGCGCGTACGTGGTTGGCAGCCAACTTTCACGTGGGCCAGCAGCGACTCAAGCGAATCTACGAAGAGGTCGAACGGCGCAAGTCGCGGAAGAGCGCGGGTCTGTCCTCCTCGTCCTCCGCGGTGGCCGTCTTGCACGCCACGCCGTCGCCCTCTGCATCGACGCCCGAGTTGGACATTCCCAACCGCCCCCGGTGGCGCAGCCCAGGCTCGAGCTCCGAGCCGGCCACGAAGAAGCGAAGGGTCGAGGCGGAGAAGCACGGAGGGACCGAGGTGGCGACGGCGACGGCCAGGCCGGCGCTCAAGCGGTCGCGTGACCAGCAGGACCGATCTGACGCGGCGTCGGTGAAACGAGCGGCGACACGACCCGCGACCGAACAGACAGCCGCCGTCGCCGGCGGATCGGCCGCGCGGCTGCTCGAAAGCCGGTTCACCCAGTCGCTCGCATCGCCCACGCCGCTTCAGCCGGAGGCCAACGGCTCCTCCCTGCCCCCGCCCTTCCCACCATCCTTCGCGGCCATCGTGCCCACGGCCTTGTCTTCATCGACGCCTGCGTCCGCCGCCATCGCCGCTGTGCCCGCGCCCTCCGAAGATGGGCCCGTGACGGTGCCGGACCAGTACCGACGGGGCGATCTCGTCGTGGTCGTGGACAGCACGCACGAGGCCTTGGACAGCGACAGCGACCCGAGCGGCGGCATCGACGACAGCGACGACGAAGACAACGACGACGACGACAATGACGACGACGCTCTCCCGCCAGCCAAGAGGGCCAGGAGGGAGCCGACCACGTCCGACACCGACCCCGCCAATCCCACCGAGACCGGCGGGCGGCGGCGGTCGCCGGGCTATGTGGTGTGTCGCCTGGCCGAGAGCGTGGAGAGCCTGCTGCCCGACGACTACCGCGCGCTGGTCAAGGTCAGCTCGCACGTGCGCGACGGCGTGTGGCGCTTTCGCGACAGCAACAGGCTCGTGCTCAAGTCCAGCCTGCTCTGCCGCCTCCACCCGGTCCCCGCGAAAACAACGACGACGACAACGACGACGGCGGCGATGGTGGTGGACACGATCGCCCCGGGCCGAGAGGAGGGGTCCGAGGTGGTGCGGCTGAGCGCCAGCACGCGCTCGCTTGTCGCCCAACTCTTGGCCGACCGACAAGCAGCCTCGTCTTGAAGATGGCGACGAAGCTGGTCTGCTTCTTCTTCGTGTTCGCTGCGGCCTGTACAAATTTTCGATTGCTACCAAGGCCAGCCCATGGTGGTGCGAAGGGGGGGGGATCAGGCTGTGCTCTGAGGGCGCCGCGGCAGAAGGGGAAGGAGGGCGTCGAGTAGGGCCATGCCGCGAGGGGTGGGTCGTAGTCCCGCCTGCGGCTCGTAGACGAGAAAGCCCTCGGCCTGGAGCTCGGCCACCTTGTCCATGTCCAACGCCTGGGCGGGCGGGCGGGCGCGCGTGGCTGGCGTGAGCGCACAGAGACAGGGAAACATTGCCCCCCAGCCACCACTCAAGGTTTTGGGGCGGCTGCGTACCTCCTCAATGGACTGGCCCGCGTGCATACGGAAACGGAGAGGGCTGATGCCCTCACGCACCCGGAGTCCGTTGAGCAACGCTTCCTATATAACACGACACACACGGCACACATGGCGCACACGACACGACACACACGGCACACAACGTCAAACCGACGTAGCCGGCGCAGAGCCAGTGGAGGGCTAGAGGACGGACCTCCATTCGTTCGGTCGGGTTGATGAGCTTCATCTCTTGCACGCCGTGGCCGTTCTTCTCGACGGCGTCCATCCACTTGCTGGGCAGCTTGGTCTGGCACACCAACCCACCGTGAGTCAACTCCTCGACTGCCCGTGTGTGGTGTGCGCGATGTGTGTCGGGTGGCTTGCTACCTGCGCAAAGGCGTGGCGCTGGTGGCCATCGCGATGGGTGGTCAAGCGCCCGTGTGCGCCCGGTCCGATGCCTATCCAGTCCTCACTTCGCCAATAGATCAAATTGTGCCTGCACGTGGTTCAGACATGGGTTGCGTTAGCCACCTTTGCTGTTGCGTGCGGTGCGGTGCGGTGCGGTGCGTGCGTTACCGACTCTCGTGTCCCGGCTGTGCGTAGTTGGAAATCTCGTATTGATGGTACCCCGCCTGAGCGGCCGTGCTTACGGTGGCCTCGTACAGGTCCGCCACCCGCTCGTCGTCCGGATACGGCACTGTGCTTCCCATCGCAGCAACACAAAACGTCAGCCATCGGCCTGCTCGCGCCCTTGCGCGGCACACGGGCGAGCAGTGGTCGTCATACGGGCGTCGTTGGGCGATGCCGGCTGGAAGGCGCGGCGGAAGAAGGCCGTCCCGGGCTCGAGCGTCAGCGTGTACAGCGAAATGTGTCCGCTGGCCAGCGCTAGAGCTGCCTACGCGCAACTAAATTAATAAATAAAGTAAATGAATAAATAAAACAATAAATGGTTTCTATTTTCTATTTTATAAAATAGAAAATAATTAAATATTAAATAAATAACAAATAATAAAACGCACCTGCAGCTCCTTGCGCCACTCCTCGACGGTCTGGTTGCGGTGTCGCGCGTAGATGAGATCGAAGGACACGCGAGGGAATATTTCGTTCCCGAGCTCGATTGCGCGTAGCGCTTCCTGCAGGAGAGTGCGTGCTCAGCGTGCCTGGACACGGCCACACGCGCACGACACGCGGCACGATACGCGGCACGCAACACGGTAAAGGTACCTCGGGTGAGTGAGCGCGGCCCAGGTACTTGAGATCGTCCGCGTTGAGGGACTGCACGCCAATGCTCAGGCGGTTGATCCCGGCCCTGCGAAAGTCCCGCAGCTTCCCCACTTCGACCGACTGCGTGACACTCGTCAGAGTCCTCCTTCCCATCACGCACCCACGGCACACAACGTGGTAACCACCACTCACGCGCTCCTCCCTTGCACAGGTGGAACGTACGGTTGGGTTGGCCTCCATCGTGATCTCGGCATCGGGCTCGAAGCCCCATTGAGCATCAATGAACGCCAGCACCTCTTCCATCACCTCCGGCTGTGTACGTGCGTATGCGGTGGTGCGTGTGCGTGTGCGGTGGTGCGTGTCAACGAACGTTACGGCAATGAGCCACCATGCGATGTGATTTGACGAATGCGGTGCGTACCTTGGCCAACGACGGCGTGCCTCCACCAAAGAAGACGCTGCGGACCTTCCTTTTACGTGCTGGAGGTCGAGACTTGGTCGTCGTTGTCGTCGTTGTGGTCGTGGTCGTGGTCGGTTCGAGAGTTTGGGTGCTGGCGGTGGTGGCGGCGAAGACGGCGGGGTCGCCATCGCTGTCGAGGAACCGGCGAAAGGCGGCCAGCTCGGTCTTGTAGCTCTGCGTCATGCGTCGGTGGTCGATGCCGCTCCCGCCCTTCTCGGCCAGATAGCGGTTGAAGTCGCAGTAGGGACAGATCCGCGAGCAGTAGGGCCAGTGCACATAGACGCCCAGCCCCGGCTGTTCTTCTTCTGCCTCTTCTTGCTCACGACCCGTTGCATCGTTGATGTTGTTGCTGCTGCCGCTGTCCATCTGCCTTCCCATCGCTGGCTCAGATCTGTAAAATCGCAGCTGCGATGAAATCGCCAAAAATTCAGCTTGATGACTGTCCAGCAGCCCGCCTCGGGGCGAAGCGTTGGTGCTTCCCATGAGCCGCCGGGTGGCTCCTCTCGTCCGTGATGAGAGATGAGACGCTGCTGTTCGCTTCATCTTTTACTTCATATTATTTGTGATTTTAATTCTTTTTCATGACAATTTAAATAAAATAATATGAAAGTAAGTGAAAAGCTAAAGAGGCGATGGAGCAAGAGGGGGGCTGCACAGCACGAAGGGATGACGATGTTGTAGAAGAGGAACTGCTGCTGCAGCTGCAGTTGCACGAGCCCAAAGCGCTCAATCGGCAGTGCCTGCGCTGCATCGAGGATCATTTCGATGCCATTCCAGATCTGCGGCAGCTGCCTGGTGTCGTGGCGCAGCAGGTGCTCGAGTACATGATGAAGCGCCGCAAGGGCGGATCGCGCACCCTCAATGACTCCAACGTTCGCAAGTTCCTCCTGCATGAGGTGCTTGGCGCCAACCACCTTCACCATCATCGCAATATGTAGGCGAGCGATTAACTTGGGTTCATCGATCCGTAGGGCCTGCAATACATTAATCTCAACACGTTCTGGCTGATGCCAGAGCCGTTTCGTGGCCTCCACTGCCCGCACCTGGTCTACCTCAACCTCAACGGGTACGCCAGTCAGCGCCTCACCACATTCTCGTAGCTGCCCCTTCTCGTTTGTGCTGTGTGGCCTGACTTGCATCATCGGTGCAGGTCTCTGCATGTGGGCGACGAGGGCGTGACCGGCATCGCTCGCGCCAGTCCCATGCTCCAACATTTGAACGTGAAGGTATCAACTGCAAGTGCACATGTGACATTGTGGCGGCGAGGTCTGATGCCACAGTACTGTATGGTGTGTGGTGTGCGCTGTGTGCTGTGTGTTGCAGGGCAACAGAATCTCTAATGCGGCACTGTTCGAGTTGGCCGAACACTGTCCGCGTCTCGAGGTTCTCTACGTGCAGTGCAGCGCCGCCAAGCGCGCTCGAGGCAGGAAAGGCCGCCCGGCCCAGTCCGCCGAGATCGGTTCAGAGCCCCTCGCCGACCAGATCACCAATGAGGGCATCCGGGCCATCGCCGTCGGCTGCCCACAGCTCAGGTAGGGCATAGCTTTGATGTCCGTCGCCCATGATGCGTGGTTGATGAGACCTGTCGCCGTCGCTCTTCCCGGTAGGTCGCTGTCAGTGTCGCGCGCCCTCCACGTGACGGATGACGGGGTGCGCATCTTGGCTCGGCACGCCTCGCAGCTCGAATCGCTCTCCTTCTTCGGCTGCTCCGTCACGCTACAGCTCTTCACCATCCTGTCCAGCTTGCCTCCCACCAAACCCTCCATCGGCCCCGCGTCATCTTCATCTTCATCTTCATCGTCTTCTTCCTCTATTCCATCGCCGTCGCCGTCTTATCTATTCCCTCGATCGTTCGTGCCCTCCGTTTGCACGAAGCTTCGGCGCCTGAAGCTCAACTTCGACGGCGGGCCGCCGACGGATCGACCACGGTTGGGGTCGTTGTCGTTGTCTGCCCCAGCATCGCCGTGCCTGTCGCCCTCGGCCAGACAGGCCTGCTACCTGCCCGCGCTGCAGGTGCTCAAGCTCACTCAGCATCTGGGTCTCAAGTGTCTTCCCTTCTTCCACCTGCCGCGACAGAGCGATGCCGATGTCGACAACAATAGCACCAACACCATCAACGGCGACGGCGACAACGAAGCCGAGGACGGCTACTTCCCATCGCCGTCGCCGCCGCCGACCACTACCCGCTCTTCGACTTCGCCTTCGCCGCCGGCGACCACACATTTGCTGAACCTGCCCCCACTCGTCGCGGAGTCGCCGGAGGCAGTGACTGGCAGCGACAACCCGGAACCGGCGCTCTTCAATCCGCTGCCGTCGCTGGTGTCGCTCCGCCTGGTGTCGCTGCCGAAGCTGACCGACGCGAGCCTTCTCACGGCGCTGCTCCCCTTCGTCGACCAGCTGGAGGCGCTCGAGCTGCGCCAACTGACCAAGGTCACAGGACCCACGCTTGAGCGCCTGCTTGACGCACGCCGGCGAGCCGAGCGAACCCGATACTGCGCCGCAGTGTGGGGGCAGCCGCAGCGCGATGAGGCCGCCATCGATACTGCTGCCGACCTCAGTGCCGGTCACCGGCTGCGATCGCTGACGATCCACCACTGCCAAGCCGCGAAGTCGCTCAACATCGAGTTGCCCACATCGCTCGAGAGCCTCGAGATCAGCTGCACCTACTGGCGGGGCAATGTGCCGTGGTTCGCCGACCACCTTGCCGCCGGTTGCGCGTACCCGCGGCTTCGGCGGATCGACTGCTCGATGACGTACGTCAACAACGCGCACCTCCGAGCCATCGCGCGACAGTGCCCGCACGTGACAGAGCTTGTGCTGGCCGACTGCCACGACGTCCGCGACGCCGGCCTGGCCAACCTCTTCCCCTTCGCCACCACGCCGTCATCGGCGACTGATTCATCGTCCGCCGATATGGTGTCTCTCTACGATTATCTCTCGGCCACGCACTACTCTTTCCCGCTCCGCCCTGCACTTGCCGCAGCTCCGCCGCCGTCGTTGTCGTCGTCATCGTCATCGTCTGAACGATCGACGGAGGCTGAAGCACTGCCGGCGCCGCAGCTCCGCTTGCTGGGTCTGACGCTGTCCAAGTGCAGCCGCATCACGGCGCCTCAGATCTGCAGCCCCTACCTGACCCGGCTCGACCTCAACTGGAGTCGGGTGACGAGCTTGGCCAACGTGCGCCTGCCGCGGCTCAAGACGGTGGACGTCACCGGCTGCCAGCAGCTCGACGCCGAGAGCTTCTTCGTCTTCCTCGCCCACTCGCCTCGCCTGCGCTCGCTGTGGGCCATGGCCCCGTCGTCGCTCGACCACCGGCCAACGCTGGATCGACTCACCGGCGCTCAGTCGCCCTCGACCATCGACACATCATCGTCATCGCCTCATCGTCGTGGTCGTGGTCGTGCCAAGTCACCTACGCCGCCATCTTCGTCATCGTCATCACCATCGCCCTCTTCTTCAAGCCAGCGCTCGCCCATCGCGTCGCTCCGCGTGCTCAACGTGTCGGGCCTGGCCGAGCTGGGTTCGCCCCACGTCGAGTCGGTGATCGCCCACTGTCGCGGCCTGCGCACGCTGCACATCGGCGGCTGCCGTCGCTTCACCAAGGCCCTCGTCGACGACCTCGAGCAGCGCCATCCGCACATCCTGTTCAAGGGCTGGGACCGCATCTCGGCCAAGGAGAAGGACCGTGACGATCAGTCAGCCGGGTAGCGCCTTTCTTCTTCCTTCAAATCCAGCAATATTTCGAATCGAGATTGCAAACAATTTTCAAGATGGCGCAAAGATGGATGAGATGCGGATCCATCACGTCTACGGCACCGTCTGTGCTGAACCGAGCGCCGTGGCCTGCTTGCAGGCAGCTTGATCTGGCTGCTGCCGCGACCCTCATCTCTGCACGACCCGCAGCGAGGTTCATTCCTCTAATTCCAAATCGTTCATTCGCCTATGCCAAACCGAAGGGCCAGGTGAAGTTCAGGCTGGAGGCAACCGCCGCGCCATCGACAACAGCTCAATCGCCCCTTCCCTCCCCGCCACCATCTCCGCCTCCGCCTTCGCCCACGCTCGCATGGCTCACGAAGGTGGAAGGCAAACTGGAGCGCGGTGGGCAAAAGGTGATCGAGGGTGCTCGCCAGCGCACCCAGCGTGCATTGCGAGGCGAATTGGCCGATGCCGTGCGATCGGGCGATCTCAACGAGGCCGAGAACACATGGACCGAGCTACGTGCTCGAACCGGCTCGAGATTGGACGAGGCCAGTTGCCACACGCTCATGAACGCCTACGCCCAGCGCGGGCATCTACGTCGGGCGCTGAGTCTCTACGCGCGCATGAAGGAGTGGCGGGTACGGCCGTCAGCCCACACCTTCTCCATCCTCTTCAACGCCTACGCCAACCTGGCGCAACCTTCGCCCTCCTACTTGCCCAAGCTCAAGCAACTCAAGGACCAGGAGATGCCCAAGTAAGCTCTTCTTCTTCCTCTTCCTCCCTCTTCTTCTTTCGTTCAACGTAGATGCAACCCGCCAACCATCACGCTCACTAGGTACGGAGTGGTGCCGTCGGTGGAGATCTACAACGTGCTGCTGAAGGCCTACCTCGCTCTGGACCCGGAGAAGAGCCACCAGGAGCTCAAGAGCGTGATCGCCGAGATGCAGGAGCACAGACTCAAGCCCGACGCCATCACCTACACCCTGTGGATGGCCACCGCCGCACGAGGCATTGCCAGTAAGCACCGCCCACCCGCACCCACACACGACGCCGCACAGTGTGTACTGACTCTGTACACTGATGGTTCTACACCAGACAATCCGAAGGCGACGGTCGACGTGGCCGCCGCGTTCGAGGTGTGGGACGAGATGAAGAAGAACCGCGTCCATCCCAACCTGCGCGGATACAACGAACTGCTCAAGATCTGCAATGACGGATCGTCCGAGGACCGCGACATCGCCTTTGAGGTACGACATGGGAAGAGCGTGAGTGTCTCTCTCGTTTCGACCAAGGCGCCTGACACGCCAACTCGGTGACGTCATAGTTATACAAGGAGATGCTGGTCGAAGGGGTCACGCCCGACCACCACACGTTCGACATTCTGCTCATGACGTGCTGGAAGCAACGCAAGTTTGAACTCGCCAACGAGATCTTTGACAAGGCGGTGCAGCTCAACGCCGACAACAAGGGAAAGCAGCAGGTGCGAAGCGCACCCTTCTCTCGGTGCCGGGCACCACGATCGCAGCGATTTTCTAGTCTACTCACACGCAACGTTGGTCCAGGTGGAGCTGGACACGCACCTGTGCAACTCGGCGTTGAGGGTGTGCACCAGGATTGAAGGCAAGAGGGGGCCGGGCCGCAAGGGCGGAAGCGCGGAAGCCGATCAGTACCTTCTCGACATCATCTCCAAGGCACTGTTTCTCCCTTGCTTCTTCTCTCCCCTGCAACTGCGAGTGATCTGACTTGCACTGTACGTCGTGTGTGTGTGTGTGTGTGTGTGGTGTGTGTGGTGTGTGTGTGTGTGTGTGTGTTGGAAACAGATCACGAAGGTGATGTTCCGCAAGCACTTGCCCTACGACGAGGAGACCTACGCGCTCCTCATTTCGGCCTACACCCGAGCGGGCGCCAAGGAAAAGGCGATGAGCACCTTTGCCGACATGCAGTCCAAGGTCTAGTCCCCTATTTTCACTGCTACGAAATTAATATATATTTATTTATTGTTACTGACGGTGGTTACCCCATTCTGCAGGGCCAGGTGCGGATCTCCAAGAAGACCATCGGCGCGCTGCTTGTGACGTGCAGAGAGAGCAACGACGTCGAGGTACGCTACAAGCAAAACACATGCGATTGTGCAACGATGTTTGTTTGACATGCGATATGGCCACTAGGAGGTGAAGAAGGTGTTGGACCTGGCAAAGGACCGACGCGTGCGACTGACGGACTCGATGGTGGAGGAGGCCAAGGCCATCTTCATCAAGAACAAGCGCTACCAGGAGTGGACGCGGGTCGAGCGCGACCTCGCCGAGTGGCTGCCCACCGCCACAGCCGACTATGCCACGAAGGGCAAAAGGCGAGCGAGCGCGGTCGACGGCGGTGACGAAGATGGAGACGATGAAGATGCCATCAACAACGACATCGAGGCCGCCAGTATCCGCAAGCACCCAAAGGCAACAGCGAGCAAGTCGTCGTCGGCCTTTGGCAAGCCGGGGCGGGGCGGCCAACGCGACCACTATGCGGAAGAGGGAAGAGGCGGCAGCAGGGAGAGGGCCACTAGAGGCGGAGACGAAGGACCACGACGGCCAGAGGAAGGTGAAGTGAGCGCGAGGCAAGAGAGAAGGCGGCGATGGAAGGAAGAACGAAGCGGAGGCGCCGGCAGCGAGCAGGCGCAAAGGCGAAGCCGACCTGGCCGAGAACCCAAAGATCGAGTCTTCTACAAGGGCTCGCGGGAGAAGTCGGCGTCGGCCACAGGCGGCAGGAAGAGCTTCGGCGGTGCGCCTAAACCCCACGCCGGCCGGAGGAAGTCACCGCCCTCCTCTCTCGCCCGGAACGAGGACTAGGTGCCCCAGCCCCACCCACCCACCCACATCCACCACCAGCAGCTCGTCGTGCGAATGAAAGGTTCGTAGATAGGGTTAAACGTTCTGCTCTTTCCTTCGGGCGAACTCGTCCAGAAACCACTTGACGCCAGGCGCCGGCGGCGCCGGCGTGTTTCTGAGCGGCTCGCGCACGTGGAGTACGTGGCCCGTCCGCCAATCGTACATGCCCCTCCCCGGCCAGTAGTCGTTGTAGTGCAGGTACGGTCGCAGGGCGGCCGCGACCGGGAAGAGGGCCTTGCCCAGCTCCTCGGCGGCCCGGCTCTTGCCCGACCACACGGCGCTGGCCGCGAGGCCGTCGAGCGGGACCAGCTCGCTCAGCAAGGACGCCAGCAGCGGGTCCGCCTCCGAGTTGGGCGCCGAGCGCAGGACGAACGGGCGGGTGAAGTAGGCATGGCCCTGCTCCTGGATCTGCTCCCTATTGAGGCTGATGAAGGTCTTGATGTCGATCCGTGGCTGCTGCGCAGTGGTGGTGTTGGTCGTGTCGGTGGTGGTGTTGAACAACTGCGGGAACTCGTCGGGGTCGAGCAGGAAGATGTAGTCGAAGTCGGCCTGCCAGCGGAGGAAGAGCTCGTGGGCCTGGGCCTGCAGGAGGAAGGACTGGGAGTGGTTGGCCTTGCGCCGCGGGAAGGCGAGGTCGACCAGCGTCACGCGCTCGGCGAGGCCCTTGTGCTGGGCGATGCTGTCCCGCACCACCGACATCTTGAGGTCGCCCGTGACGATGTTCATCACCACGTGATCCACGCCCACCACGTCGAGCATCCAGAGGAGCCACAGGGTGTCGTCGCTGGCCCATGTGTACTTCTTGAAGACCACGGCCCCCACCCGCGGCGTGGCGTCGTGGCCGCGGGCGCGCACGACCGGCAGCTCCTGCTGGGGACAACCGGGGACGAACCACGGGGCCGAGGGAAAGCCGTGGGGCGGTCGTGGCCGCAGGCTGGTGATGGGCGCCGCCTGCGGGAAGTGGAGCACCTCGGCCAGCGGGAAGTGGGCGACGTCGTTGCACGCGTGGACGTCGAACGAGGCGTTGGCGCGATTCCGGCTGTCGCTCAGCCGCAGCGCGAGCTCGTCGTCCATGAGGAACGCGCACCGGCCGACGTAGTCGCCAAACTGCGCGGCCTTGTTGCGCTTCACCCGTCCCGGAGTGCCGCTGGGCATCAGCCCAACGCAGCTCTGTGCCCCGAGCTTCACCCGGGTCGGCTCCGGCTGGGCTCCGCCGGAGTCTCCGCTGTCGCCTCCACCACCACCGCCTCGGTCATCGTCATAGGCCAGCTCCACCGTGTCGAAGATGTGCGAATCTGGGTTCACCGCAAAGTCCCTTCCGATCCCCAGGTGGAACTGGAAGATGCGCAGCCGGGGGTCGGGCCTGAGCTCGTTGAAGGTGACGTTGAGCAGCTCAGCGGGCAGGTTGGCCGGGTAGGTGCGGTGGTCCTGCATGACCGAGAAGACGCCGACAGAGTTGGAGGCGCTGAGGTGGTCCCAGCCGATCCGTAGCGGACTGGCGACGAAGGATGGTCGTGGTGGGGGAGGGGGAGGGCGGTTGAAAGGGGCTGCTGTGAGCGTCAGATTGGCGATGCGCTGGCCGCTCTCCCAGAGGTGTAACGTCACAGACGCTACGACCAGAAGGTAGATAAAGGTCCACCTAAATCCCCTTCGCATGGTCCGTCATGTCCCTTGGTTGGAAAAGGAAGAACCCGGAAAATATCAAAAACGATGTAGGAAACAAACAACTCTTACTGACGTCAGCGAACAAAAATTTGGTATAAATTTCATGGGGACAAGAGCGAGAAATTTTGCAGGAATTTCACTGTTTTTAGTGTTCAGTCTGCAGACCGGTTCCACTACCCCTCCCTCCCCAAAGGCAAGCCCACCAAGAAGAACAAAGAACGAAGGAGAAGAACAAAGAATGAAAGTGTTTACTCCGACCTATTACTCAAGAAGATGGGCCAACAAGCGGGCCACACACCTCCACGCTGACTGTGACTACATCGCCATCCCTCCGCCGCTTCTCCAGACCCCAACCGCCCCAGTCTCACCTTCAGCACAGTCCCCTTCATCCATCGAAACCGCTCCGTCCGCTCCACCAGCCGAGGAATTCCAGGATGTCGCCCAGGAGTCAAAAACCACAGAACTGCCATCGGCCTGCCCCCTGGACACCCGCAAGCCCAGTCTCCCACCGGGCAACTTCATCGGCGAGAACTTGGCCCTCCGACATCGCGAGGGCTACCAGTTCTCCCTCAATCGAGTCCAACGGTTCGTTACACCGGTAGTTTGCCTTTCCTGTTGTTAACACGCAGATCAGGTACCTGTCGCACATCTTTTCGTCCCACCTCTACGGAGAGCCGTGCATCGTGATTGCCGGCGCCGATGAGGCGCGCCTCTTCTACGACAGCGACCACATCACCAGAGCCGACGCATGCCGTACACACCCGCAACTCTGTATTTCCTTTGCATTCTGTGACCTGTGGCCTCTTCTCCCAACAGCGCGCTACTTGCGTAAGGCGATGCAAGGAAGGGCCACGGTGATGTCCATGGACGGCCCCGAGCACCTCCAGCGCAAGGCCGCTATCATGTCCTGCTTCACCGATAGGCACCTGGACGGCTTCGTGAGCCTCTGGGGTCGCCTGCTCGACGCCTACGTCAACAGGTGGGCCGCACTGGAGCACTTCAGCTTCGCCCCGCAGCTGATCCGCCTCCATGCCGAGTTCGCGCTGGCCTCCGTGCTGGGCGCCGTCGACGTCGCGCCGCGCCAGCTGGCCAAGCTCAGCCGACGCATGGTCCGGGCCGTCAAGAGCTCCGAGGGAATGCCCCTCAACGTACCCGGTATGGGCTTGTGGCGGTCCAACAAGGCCAGGCGCGGCCTGGAGCGTTACGCGCTTGATCAGGTCCGCCGAGAGCGTCAAACCCACAGGAGTGGTGGTGCTGGGCTGGGCGATGGACCAGCAGAGGTGGCCGAGCTGGCGGTGGTGCGAACGATGGCGCACGTGAAGGACCAGGAGACAGGCGAGCTGCTTCCAGAAGAGGTGGTGGCCTCCGAGCTGACCAACATGCTCATCCACACAATGGGCACCGGTACGCAATCGTTGAAGTGGGTGCTGGTGTTTCCTTGGTGACTGAAGAGCTGCATTCTCACATTCTGTGGCCTCCAGCCTTCGTCGCCGTGTGGCTGATCCACGCATTCCACCAGAACCCGCACGTCTACAACAGCCTCCAGGCCGAGGTCGAGTTCGTGCACAGGTCCGCCACACTGTGCCCGATCCCATTTTGTGCCATCGGTGAGCAATACCTTGACTGGCCAACCTTTTACTGCTGGCTCAGCTCAGGTCGCACCCAGTGCCGAACTACTATGGGCGCAAGAGCTTCCTCGAGCGGCTTGAGTACGCCGAGTGCGTGGTCCGCGAGGTGAAGCGATACTACCCGGTGGTACCCTTCATCCCGGCCCGTGTCAAGAAATCGTTCGCCTACTCCGGCCACCTGTTCCCGAAGGGCTGGCTCGTGCTCCTGGGAATACCAGCGATTCATCTCGACGGCCGCGTCTACCGCGACCCAAGTACGCTCCACACATTCCGCACAGTTCACCTGCTCCGACGCACGCACGCACGCACACTGATTGGTGTTGGTTTCCTTTTGGCGGAAGGCTCCTTCTGTCCTGCAAGATTCGAGGCAGTTGAGCACAAGGCTGTCGACGAATGCTACACTTCCGTTCTTCATGGTGCGCTGCCCCCTACATTCACAAAGTAACCAAATCACTCACTTTGTTTACCTCTTTGTCCACCAGGTGGGGGTGACGATGCGAAGACCAGCCACCGCTGCGCAGGCGAGCAGCTGTCGACGCTGCTTCTCAAGTCCTTGGCCGCGCGTCTGGCCAAGGACTGCACCTGGCACTGGACCACGCCCCAGATCCTCTCATACTCACTCCTAAACACCCCGCCGACCCCGCTGGATGGCATGCTGGTCGACAGCTTCACCAAGACCGAGGCCGCGGTGGCCGACACAGGTGTAGACTTGGCGCAGCCGCCAGTGGTGGCCGTGGCCGGTGCCGATGTGGGCGCGCCACCGTCCAACGCCGTGGGCCAGAACGAGAGCACCGCCGGCCACACGGCCACGACGGACGACCTGAATGGCATCAACAACAGCAACAGCGAGGGCGGGCTGCCGACGACCGAGGTGGGCGACACCGAGGGGCCCGACTCAGCCGCCGCGATGAAGAGGCGGCTGCGCCGCGCACAAACAGACGGCGGCCTCCTCGCACCACTCAGCGCAGCATGCCCCTTTGGCTACGGCCTGGCCGCCCCTCCACCCCGCTCAACCAATGAAAGAAAGTTGATTTGACCAACTTGGACTTTCTTTGACTCGCGTTGACTACCCACGTAGACTTAGTCCCATAATGGCCACCCACATGGGCTAGGCCAGCCGTCAAGAGGGCCACCAGCGCAGTGTCTTGTTCGCCGGCCCGCCTAAGCAGCGGGCTGTGACCGCGCTTGCGGGGCATGTGGGTGGAGGGATTGGTGGCGTGCGTAGACGAGCGAGGGTTTAGGCCCACGCCGAAGGCCGCTGCCCCATTCCAGAAGGAGACTCGACATTGTGGCCCTCTCGGAGGGGAGGGCTTCAAGGTCGATGATGAGCGTCGCACCGCCTCAGGCTGGTTGACAGAGCAGGGAAAAGACGCCGGTCCCCTTGGTGGAGGGATCACAGCCCTGAGTGGGTCCTCTCGGGAAGCTGCGTATCGACTCCAACACCTCCACTTTTTTGATCTTTTCTCTCTCTTGACATTCAGGTCCGACCAGCCGACCTCGAGGCTCCGATATTGCAAAGGCAATAGAAAAGTCCAGATGTCAGTTTGGGAGTTCCAGATCAGATTCCCGACGAGGCGTCCATGGAAGCTTTTCCTATTTTCTGGCTTGGACTGGGAGATTGAAATTCAGCCGAACTTTGCCCAGAAATAGTTCTGGAGTTGAGGCCCTGCAATCCCCACGACCACCAACACACCAACAAGGCCTTTAAAAGAGCTCGCGCACTTGTTCTTTATTATTCCACTCATCTCAGCACAACACCAAACCAAGACCATCTGCTCATCAGCCCAACTCTCACTCTTGGATCAAACCACTCCCTTTCATCAGACACCTCATCACTTCACCACACAACCAAAATGCTGCCGACCAATCCGCCGAGAGAGCCGCTCAACATGAGGAACGTGCTCAACCCGACCTTCTACTCCCGCAAGCTCGCCGAGAAGCGCGTCAAGAAGCAGGCCGCCTCATCTAAGGACCCCTCGCAGCGCGCCACGCTCTCGCCCGACGCCCACCTCCCGCCGGGCAGCTTCCTGGGCGAGAACCCGTCCTTCCTCCACAAGGACGGCTACGAGTTCTTCCGCCGCCGCGCCGAGAAGTACCCCCACCCTCTTCATCATCATCATCACGTCTTCCCTGTATGGTTTATTGAAGAGTTACTGACGATGGACATGATGGTGATGGCCATGCAGGTACAAGTCGCCGATCTTCGTCACACACCTGTTCGCCGAGCCCTGCATTGCGATCGCGGGAGCCGAGGAGGCCAAGATCTTCTTCGACCCCAACTGCTGCATCCGCAAGAACGCCAACGGTACCAAGCCACCTTCATCAACTTTATCACCACCTCCACGGTCCTCATCGCCCCATCTTTCATTGCAGCGCCGCACTTGACCAAGTACTTCTTCGGACGAGACACGACCTCGGGCCTCGACGGCGAGGCCCACCTCACGCGCAAGGCCCAGGTGATGGCCAACTTCACGCCCGACCACCTGGCCCGCTACACCACCATCTGGGCGCGCACCCTCGACAAGTACCTCCTCCGCTGGACCGCCACCAGCTCGACCGGCACCCCGCTGGCCCTGCGCGACGAGCTGTTCAACCTCCACACCGAGTTCGCCATGGCCTACATCCTGGGCATCTTCGACCCCACGCACGAGGCCGTCGACCAGCGCCGGCGCGAGATCGTGCACATGATCGAGTCGTTCGGGGCCGTGCCGCACCTCAAGCTGGTGCCCGGGTCGCGCATCAACAAGGTCAACAAGGCGCGACGGAGCCTCGAGTCGTGGCTGCTCGAGCTGGTGCGCGAGCAGCGCCAGGGCCTCAGGAAGGAGGGCACCATCCTGGCCGCCGTGGCCACGACCAAGGACGAGCACGGGGAGATGATCCCCGAGGAGGTGGCCGCCGCCGAGGTGCTCAACCACATCCGACCGACGGTGATCGCGGCCTACCTGACCACTTGGATGATGGCCGCCTTCCACGACCACCCGCATGTGCTCGACCGCCTGCGCGCCGACGTGGACGGCCTGCTGCGCGAGATGCCGGCCGAAGAGAACTACTACGCCAACAAGGACTGGCTCGACCGGCTGACCTACGGTGAGGCCATCGCGAACGAGGTGCGGCGGTTCTATCCGTGCGTGCCGCTCATGATGGCCCGCGTCAAGCAGACCTTCGAGTACAACGGCCTCATCTTCCCGCAAGGGTGGAGCGTCATTCTGGGCATCCACGGCGTGCACCGCGACCCGCGCGTCTACTCCGAACCTGGTACGACTCCCCCGCTCACGGCACGACACGACACGAGACACAGTCAGTGACTGATCAGTTGTCCATTGTTCAGACACGTTTGCGCCGGAGCGGTTCGAGCGAGGCGAGCACAGGCGCGTGGACGAGCGCTTCACGGTGCTCCAGCAGAGCGGCTCTGATCTCTACACCAACCACAAGTGCGCTGGCGAGACCCTCACCACGCTCATGATGAAGTCTCTGGCCGCGCGGCTGGCGCACGACTTCACCTGGCGCTGGACGCCCGAGCAGAAGACCGGCTTCTCCATCACCGACCTGCCGCCGACGCCCGCCGACGGCGTCCAGATCGAAGTCCTCCAGCCGCGCACCTCCGCGTCCGCTTCGTCGTCATCGCCGTTGACTGCCGCCACGCCCACCACCGCCTCCACGACGATGGGTGGTGAGCCGCTGCCGATCGGGCTGATGAGCGCGGGCGGGTTCGCCACCAGGACCGGAGGCCGGTGCCCGATGGGCTACGACGCCGCCAGCGAGGGAATGATGAACCAGCCACACGCGGTGAAAGAGGACGGGGAGTGCCCCTTCGCCAAGGCACAGCAGATGCCGCCGGCTGCGGCCGACGGCTATGCGGCGGGCGTGTGCCCGATGGGCTACCACCAGGACTCTGCCGCGGCTCCCACCGGCGCTGACCTCCTGTGAGCGAACAACAGCCACACCAGCCTCCTCCTTTCCCACGCCGTGATGTTGATAACATCACTCTCTTCTACCTACATTAGTAAAACCACTTCTTTGCTTCATTCGGCTCGTCGTCTCCTGTACATGTGAGTCTCTACGAGATTGTGGAGTAGGTGGTGGTCTTGCGCGGCGGCGTTGCTGGTGGCGGCGCGGGCGGTGATAGTGAGAGTGATGGTGGTGGTGACGATGGTGGCTCGCCCTTGCGATTGTTGCCGCCGAGCAAGGCGTTGGCGGCAAAAAAGCCGATCGTGCCGACGACGAAGAGGGCGCAGAAGGTGATGAGCGCCCAGTTGGGCAAGTCCAGCAGCGTGAGACACGAGCAGATGAGCAGGAACAGGATTCCGCGCATCAGCATCTGCATTAACCCACATGTGAGCCTTCAAGCACGACACGACACACGACACACGACACAGAGAGAGAGAGAGAGAGGAAGCGTGCCTGAGTGGACATGTATTTGTAGAGGGCATTGCCGACCACGGTACCCAACAGCCCGCCGGTGGCCACCGCGGCGTAGGATGGAGCAGCGTCCCAGGAGAACAGTCCCTCCCTGCCCATCATGCACCCCATCGTGAGCGATCTACTCGAGGATCTGCCGCGATTGTGCGCAGAGAGGGCTCACGCACCGGTAGAGGAAGTAGGACTGTGGGATGTTGGTCAGCGCGAAGATGCCGATGAAGGTCGATCGGCTGTGGGTGGGTGAGACGTAGGATGGTAAGTGTTGGTTGGTGGTCAAGCCTCGCACATGAAGGCACAAAGGTGGGGTAGGCAGGCACGCGTACAGGGGTCCCTTTTCGAGGGGCGCAAAGGTGATGATGATCATGAGCGGCGGCCCGCTCACGCCGAACATGCCGCCCATGAGGCCCGACCCGATGGCGCACGCTACGATCAGGGCGATCATGGGGTAGGAGAATGGCGGCCTCTTGGGAGTGGTCGGTTCCTCTTCGCCGCGGCCGTCGACAGCGACGGATTCGAGTAGCGGCTTTTTCATCTCCAATTCTTCATCCAAATCGGCCAGATTGGACGAGTCACCGAGGTTGGTGGCTGCATCTTGGTCCAGATTTGAGCAATCGCTTCGTGTTCGGTCTCGCTGCTGCCCACGTTCTCGGATGGAGGTGAAGAATGTGCCCAAGGGTCCCTTGAATTCGACGTAGCACTTCCAAATCGAGAACACGAGCAGGATCGCCCCGAGAATCTTCTTGAGCGTCGATGAATCGAAGGAGACGAGGAGGTAGGTGCCTGCCAAGGTGAGCAGCACCTTGGGAGGGAAGATGAGACCGAAGAGGCGCCAATCGATCTCCTTCCTGTAGAGGATAAAGATGGGCCAGAGAGTGAAGGGACCCATCATGAGGATGTAGACCACCACGTCCGTGAGCTCTACTTGGAGGAGGCCGAAGATGAAGAGGGCTTGCAGCACCACGTGAAAGATGATGGCCAGCCCGAAGGCGGTGAGGGCCGACGTCACCGAGGCCAGCAGTGCCGCCAGAAACAGGGCCAGCAGCGGCCACCAGTCCACACCCTCCACCACGTCCTCCATCTTCGGTTAGGGTGTTGTGGCTGTCGCACGCGTCCCACAGCCACCCGTTTATTGGTTAGGGTGATCGTGGCGGTGACCCGACCGGGCCTCTCCGGCCTCTTCAGTGGTGAGGGCCAACGTCAACCGGGCCAGTCCTGCCGCGCGAGCAGAGCCAGCCGGCAGGCCACCGGCAGGCCACCGGCCACCCTCTCCGTTCCTACACGCCCTCCATCTTTAGTTCCTGGCTCTGCCGGCTTCACTTCAACGAACGGCACCCACATTCACTTGCCAGGTGGGGTCCGTGGTGTTGCACTCTCATCTTGAGCCCGCAAGCAGAGCCTGGGCTGGATGGGCGCAGCTCAAGTACACGACCTAGCTTTGCCCCGCTGGCCATCAGCTTCTACGTCGCGCGTGCCGTTGTTGGCAAAAAAGAACGGCTGGAGCAGATTCGTTTCAAGTTCAAAAAAGCAAGGCCCCCCCTGCTGAAGTGAAGAGGGAGCACACGGACCCATCTACCTTGGATTCTGCCCTTACCACAAGGGAGGCCGTGAACTTGTGATCGTTTTTTGCCTTGTGCAATCAAATCGCTCATACCGATTACAAATTTTGGAAGATGTCATTCATAACCACACCGCCACCGCGTTCCGGTGATGGTGAGGGCATGTCTCCTACGCCCAAGGAAAAGGGTGCGTTCTACCACTTGCCAATCAGCCACACCCATCACCACCCCATTAATGTGGAGGTAATCATTTAATTGATGAGTATTATTAATTTACCAGTCCTCACGACCGACTCTGAGAGGAGAGACCGCGTCGTGCGCGAGATTTACGACACGGAGAAGAGCTACGTCGCCAGCTTGGAACTTCTCGTCAAGGTAGGTGCCCCTCTCCCCTCTCAAACCCATCTGTCGTACCCGCCTGATCCCCACATTTATTTATTTCTTTTATTATTAAAACAATTAATTACCGCGCGAAATACAGTATTACCTCAAGCCCATGCGACAGCAGAACATCGTGCCCAAGCCCAAGGTGGCTTTCATTTTTGGCAACGTCGAGCACATCCTCATCATCAACAGGTACCGCGGCTTTCGCTCTTCGACGCCTGTTGTCTCTACTCGCTTCTTCTTCTCACCACAGCTGTCGACACTCCGTTTCGCACACCTCGTAGGGAGTTGCTGGAGACGTTGGAGAAGAGGATTGCGACGTGGAACGAGGATTCCGTGCTGGGCGATGCCATGAACAAGCTGGCACGTCTCCTCCTTCGTCTCTTATCGCATTGCTCCTGAAAGCAGTACGCGTTATCGGATCTGTGTGCTGACTCGACCACTTGTGCGCCCCGCCGTGTTCAGATTCCATGGCTGCGCCTGTACAGCGAGTACTGCTCCAACTTCCACAACGTGACGGCCCTCGTGCTCAAACTCTCGGAGAAGTCATCGTTTGCCGAATTCCTGAACGTACGATCCGTTGGCTGGCTGTGGGGGACCATCAGCGCCGCCCGTCCCTTCTCACACCACGCTCCCCTCCTCTTCTCTCCCTGCAGAAACAAAAAGACACGAACAACATTTTGGATCTGCCCTCGCTGCTCATCATGCCCATCCAGCGCATCCCCCGATACAAGATGCTTCTCGAGGTTCGCATCGCCCTACTCTGTGACCTTGCTCGCATGCCAGTGGGGCTGACACGAACAATGACGGCCCACAGCAAGTGGTCAAGTTCACACCAGAGACGCACCACGACTACAAGGCCCTTACAAACGCTCTTGAGAGGGTGCGCTTCTTCGCCTCGCTTGTGTCCATCACGACAATCGCCAGTGGCGCGCATGCGTGCTGTGTGCTGACTGTGGACGCACTCATCAGGTGAGCGAAGTTGCGTTGCTGGTGAACGAGAGCGTGCGCAAGAAGCAGAACCTGGAGCAGCTGGCTGAGTTGGAAAAACGCCTCATGGGCAAGTACCCAGTACGTCATCCGCCAGTCGACATCACCATATCGCGTGGCTCACCTATAGCGTTGCCGCGTGAATCAGAAAAATATGACACAGGCCGGGCGAGTGCTGATTCACGAGGGCGAGTTGACCAAGCTCTGCCGCAAGGTCCCCAAGAAGGTACACCTTGCTTTCTTGTGTATTGTCGATGTCGGCTGACTTGTTATCTCCCTCTCTCTTCTTCAGCGTTATTTTTTCCTATTCAACGATCTGCTGCTGTACGGAGTGGCGAATCCGCTGAACAGGACGTACATCATCCACCGCACCATCTCGCTGCTGGCAGGCCGCATCATCCCCGTCGACGACAGCGACAAGGTCAAAAACGGGTTCAAGATCATCAGCAAAGGTGAGCCTACCTCCCCCCATCTTTTTGTTTTTTTTTCCACTTTTCGCCTTCGCTCACCCACATACCACCAACCAGAGAAATCATTTTTGGTATGGGCCGATACGCCCGAGGAGAAGTTGAGCTGGACGGCCAAGATCGAAGCTGGTGCGCGCCCCTGCACTGCCCCCCCCCTCCATTCTGGCACACGCCGTGTGATGGTTGCTTGTCACGCCTCCTGTGCGTTCACACAGAGTTTGCTTTTGTTTTGCAGCAAAGGAGAGTTTGAAGCAGAACCCACACACCACCGGCGGAGAGGGATACGAGGAATACGAGGCGCCCATTTGGCAGAACGACGAAGAGAGCAACACGTGCACGCTGTGCCAAATCCACTTCACCACGCTCAGGAGGAAGGTGCGTTCCGCGTGCGAACCTTCGAAGCAAGCGCGCGCGCGTGTGTCCCGAGTAGGCGTTGCTGACGAGTCTATGTTATTCGGATGGCGCGGTACAGCATCACTGCCGTAAGTGCGGCCGCCTGGCGTGCGGGAAGTGCACCGAGCACAGATATGAGCTGCCCAACATCGGCAAGGAGCGTGTCTGCGATGACTGCTTTGCCGATCTCTCCGGCCAACCTTCCAAGAGGTTCGCACGCACGCACGCACGCACCACAGTGACAGCTCACTCAACACGCCTCGCGATTGGGTTGGGTTTCACAGGAAAACGCTCCGCGACAAGATGAATGGGCAGCAGCAGACCGACGTCCTGTCGCCGCGACTCGAAATGGGGGTATGCCAGTCGCTTCCCCCCTCTTCCTATTCTGTTCGCTTCGGCTCACCCTGGGTGGGTGGGTGGGTGGTCGACAGCTTGTGCCTAACCGAGGGTCGGGAATCATCGACAAGGACGCCATAGACAGTACCACCACCCTCCTCCCTCCTTCGCTGCTCTATTGCCTTCCCTGTCGCGCCGTGGTGTATCCATTACCTATGCGTTCGTGCCCGCTTACATATCTGTCTCTCTTCCTCCCACTTCTGCTCATCAAGCCACCGAATTGTAGCATATGCACCACAACTGCACAACACCACGCAACCTGCGCGCGCGCATTCCCAATCCGTTTTATAGATCAGATCGCAGTGGCGTGGTGCGTTTTATGTATCGATATCGCCCACACACCCAACGAGGCCAGCACACACACACGGCAATAAACCAAATCGCCACACCTGCCATGGATACATACACACACACACACACACACCACTATTGTCCACCGCACACACGCACGCACTCCACTGCACCATATCTTCGCTCTTCTCCATACGACAGCTCCGTGTCTATCCATGCCTATATGCTATCCATCCAGAGAGCGCTCAGCGTCTGCCTACGTATGTACATAGCGTGTGCCCCGAGGAGGCGCTTCACCCCAGCCGTGCCCTGCACGCCCAGTGAACGTGGTGGCCTTGCCTTGGGCGGTACTCACTCACGGGTCTCTTTACGACACAGCCAAGAGCTCCGGTGATATCACACGCACAGAGCTGCAGAGGTCCTTGGACTGCCCAGAGGCTGTGGCGCCGGCGCCGACGCGAGCCCAGACAAAGCCGATGCCCCCGCTGCCCACACGCCCCAACGGCCTCAGCAGCAACAACAACGACCAGCGCCTCTCAGTGTCGTCCTCGGCGCTGCCCGTCTACGTCTTCCGCGACAAGAAGGCACTGCCCCCGGTGCCCTCCGACGCGCCGCCACTCGCGCAGCAACCGCCGCAACTTCCGCCGCAGCCCGTGCCCGTGCACCCGAACCGGTACTCGCTCCAGGTCACCCCGAACCGGAGACGCGTGGCCCCGCCGATGCACCTGCCCTCCCGCCCGCCTCCCGTGCCCACGCCCGCGCTGTCCAAGTCCGCCGTGCTGCTGTCGCCGCGGTCGCCGCGGCCACAAGCCTCGCCGTCGTTGGCCGCGTCAACGACGTCCTCCTACACATCGTCAACCCTCCTCTCGCCTCGAACGCCGCCCCCGCCGCCACTGGCATTGTCCGGGAGTGGTGCCAAGTACGCGCCGCCACTGCCCGTTCGCCCGCGGGAGGCGCGCGCAGCCTCGCAGTTGCCCCGACCCTCACGGCCGCTCCCCACCAGCCCGACACACAACAACACGTGAGCAACACAACAACAACACACAACACCTCTTATTTTTTTCGTCATAGCCCTCCGAGTTGTGTGTTCTGTGCGTTCTGCAAGAACGTGGCTCGTTGCTGGTGCGACCAGGGCAGAAGTTTCGGCTGAAAAGGGCGAAGAACAGCTGAAGTCAAGTTCGGGGCCAGTGCTGGCCGTGCGCAGGAAAATTGAATCAAAACAACAAAAATAAAACAATCAATCGATCAATAGAGAGGGCCAGGCTGTGTGGATGGATCTTTTGTCGTACGTGCGTTCTGCCGTCTCGAAAGACAAAATCAGATTCAGGGATGGCCAGTACGATCTGGTAAGCCTCGGCTATCTGCAACGATTTTACACGTTCAATTTTAATCTAATAATTTGATTAAATGCCCCCTTCCTTGGATCGTGCAGGATCTTACGTACATTAGGGACAATGTGATTGCCATGGGATTCCCTGCCAGTGGCGTGGAGTCTGCCTATCGTAACGACATCGGGCACGTCGCCGAAATGCTCAACGGTAAATTAATTGATCATTGCTTTTGCTTCCCATATGTGCGTGTGCTTGCTAATGGCCCGTCCATTATGCCTCTGATGCAGCACGACATTTCATGCACTACATGATTTGGAACTTGAGCCAACGTCCCTACGACTATGGGCTCTTCCACGACATGATCCAACCCCTGGGCTGGCCCGACCACCACGCTCCCGCCCTGTCCCTCCTCTTCAAGATCGTCTCTGGCATGGACTCGTACGTCGAGCTCGCCTCGGGGCTGCAGCACCACTCGCTCACCCTCACTGTCGCGTTGCAACACTGCAGATGGCTCAAGGCCGACAAGAAGAACGTTGCCGTAGTCCACTGCATGGTATACCGCCGCACACGCACGCACACGTACCATCGCACACGCACACGCACACGCACCACCGCACACGCAGGCATTTATTGGACGCATTCGTCGCGCAGGCTGGCAAGGGACGAACAGGCACGGTGATCTGTTCCTATCTACTGTACTGCGGCGAATTCGACGATCCGCTCAAAGCCATACGCTTCTTCGGCCGAAAACGGTACGACGGCGCTCGACGCTGCACGCGCCCTTGTAGCCCGACTTGACCCCGCTTGCGGGGGTGCACCCGGTGGAGTGACTCACTCTCTCGACGCCGTTACCATTTCACAGCTCTGCGATCGAGGCCGGCGTGGAGCAGCCCTCGCAGCAGCGGTATGTAAGTTATTTCAGCGACGTTCTCAACGGCTTCATGCCGCGACCCCAGACGCGCAGGCTCAAGGTGTCCTCCCCCCACCAATTGACCTACTCTTCTCTGCTCGGCACTCGCGTGTTTTCGCTGACGCGCGCGCTCGCACGTCCAGCGACTGGTGCTGCGACCGGTACCCTCATTTTCGCACCTGAGCGGGATCCGGCCAGTCCTGCACATCTTCAACACCACCCAATACCCGGAGACGTTGATCTACACCAACGCCCCGGTGCCCGACATCGACATCAGGTCCCCTCCACTCTGCTCATGATGGCCCTCTGCGCAAGCCCGCATTCTTACCTCCGTGTGCGGTTGTGTGCGGTTGTGTGTGTCGTGTTGTGTGTCGTGTGTGTCGTGTGTGGTATTGCAGGCACTACGCGCCCTACGAAGGCAAGGTGGACTTCCTGTTCCGAGTACCGATCAAGCTGAAGGGCGATATTTTGATCCGCTTGTACCACCTGTCGAGTCGGTTCGGCGGCTCCATGACGGCCACCGTACCGGTCCTTCGTGCGGTACGCCCGCGAGCCCCCTCTCGTCGACCTCTAATTACAATTACCCTCCCCCCCCACCCACTCACACGCATGCAATTCCAGCAATTCCACACCGCCTTTGTCGACGGTGAGGTGTTGGTCTTCACGAAGGAGGAGCTCGACTTGGCTTACAAAGACAAGCGGTACTTCTTCTTCCACTTCTTCTTCTTCTCCTTCTTCAGTCGACGCCCGACACGCACATCTGGTGCTAATCGCTATATGTGTCGTCATGCAGATTCAACCACGCATTCGAGATGAAATTATATTTTGAGCCGGACGTCGAAGACGACGACGAAGTGGACGAGACCTGGACTCCCGAGGCGCACCAGAACTTCATGGCCGTGGTACGCACCACTGCACACACCGCACACGCACTACTGCACACACCGCACACGCCGCACGCGCACCAACTTACTGGAGCTCAACGACGTCAGGCCAAGAGGAATCGGGAAAGGAAGAACGAGGAGGCCACGCGAAACCCATCGGGTGGGCTCGTCCACAAGAACAACATGCAGTACCGCGAGGAGCAGTTCCTGGAGAGAGAGGCCAAGCTCGGGCGCGAGTGGCACACGATCGGCGACGACGATGACGAAGAGGAGGAGGAGGAGGACTACGAGGAAGCGGCCGCCGCTGCCGAGAGCAGCGACGACGCCGGGGAGGCTCGTGATAATGGCAACGACGCCGACGCCGATGATTTCTCGATTCTTTCGGTGGTCGAGGGCAGGAATCCGCGGGTGACGGAGCGAAAGCTCGACCTGGACCTCAGTTCGGCCAAGTCGGCGCTGTCGTCGTCGTCGTCGAAGCGGAACAGCGAACTGGTGATCGGCACGCGGGACAGCCCACGATACAGGCCTGAGGCGGAGGCCGCGGACGAAGAGGCCGCGGGGCAGCGAAGGCGGAGCCACAGCGAAGAACGAACAACGGCCACCTCGTCATCGTCGTCGTTGTCGTCGTCGTCATCGTCGACGTCCACCAACTCCACAACGACGACGAAACCGACGACGCCGAGAGAGGCTGCGCTGACGGACCCGCTCCAGAGCCCAGTACTGCGGAAGAGCACGAGCGCGCTGGGCAACCACCGATCGTCAATCGCTCCGGCGGTGGCGGCGGCGGCTCCGGCAACCACGGGCGACAACAGCCGATTCGGCGGTGGCCGCAGCGGCAGCGACGACACCTCGTATTCGGACAGCGGCGTGGAGGAGGCGCTGGAGGACCTGCTCAAGGTCACCGAGGAGCTGAAGAACAGCGTTTTGCTGCGGGACGACGATGACGACGACGACGATGACAGCGGCGCTGATGTCTCGTGGCGGGACAACAACAACGACAACAACAGCGGCAGCGACTCTGAGTCGGAGGCGGGGGCCACCAGCGCTACGGGGGACCGACAGCGCGGCGGCGTGATGATTGCGAGCGCCCGCGGGCGACAGCAGCCAACGTCGCCACCAGCGTCGCAGTCGCAGCAGAACGGCGGCACCTTTGGCTCGCTCCAGGAGGACCTCTCCGACTTTGAGTTCCTCTACGCGGCGCAGGACGGCTCGTCGGCCTCGACCACACCGTCCAAGTCGCAGCACCGATTCCCCAAGCCCTCGTCGCTGAAGAAGTACTTTCTCGAGTGAACACGACACGACACGACACGACACCACTCGCGCTCTTCGTTCGATCACCCGCAAACAAGCCCCAAACCAAACCAAACTTGTGCAAATAAATAACGAAACGTTTCAAACAAAACGAAACACACGCGTGATGAGCCATAAAAGGAAAAGCCAGTTGTGGCCGGCTTTTGGGCGAGCCCAGCAACAAACAACCGGAGCACACACTTCAAGAAGAAGAGGAAGAGGAAGAGGAGGGAGAGGAAGTGGAAGGGGGCTGCACTGCTACAAAAATCGCCAGACTGCCGTTCACCCAAGAGCGCGTGGTGCCATGTCAGTGCAAGGTGGCGGTGGGGACTCCCCAACAAAAAATGACGCCAAGCGAGTGCAGGGGCTGGTCAGCCTGCGGCTCCAGCAGCTGTCGTCGAGCGACCTGCTCTCGACGCCCACGAGCAAGGAGCGCCGCTTGTCGCTCGTCGAGCTCGAGGCCAAGAAGCGCAGCCGGCTCATCCGCCAGTGGGAGAAGATGAGCCAGGAGATCAAGTCGGCACAGAAGAGGGAGGAGCTCGAGCGATCGCGACGCCAGGCCATCTCCCGCCAGAAGTCCCAGCTCCCTCCGGCCCGTCGACGCTTCCCCATGCGCAGGCGGGCACCGTCAGTCGTCTCCTCCGACTGCCTGGACACGATCCGGCCCCTCGAAGACCACGAGGCATCGACCGACGGTGGTCAGCTCGACGCCGAGGCCGATGACACCGACGGCGTGACCAGCGCGGCTGCAGCGACTTTCAGGCGGCTGACGAAGTCGGGCCTCATATCCCCTCGGACGCGCCCTCAGGGGCCGGCCTGGAGTTCGGCCCAGGCTGTTGAGCTGCCGCTGGGGTCGAGGCGGGGAGGTTTGCGCCAGTCGCCGCCCAATGAGGGAGGCGGCAGCGTGGCTGTCCGCGAACAAGAGGCGACCGAGGGCAAGAACTGGCTGGTCAGCGCCTGTGGGCGGCTGCCGCGGGCCGTGCTGGTCAAGATCGGTGGTCGGCCTTCGGCTTCGGACCAGACCAAGAAGCCAACGGCCAACTTCGAGGCACACACTACCGACGCCGTCGGTCACGACGCTGCGAGCCACAACGACAGCAGCAGAGACTACAATGATCTCCGCCCAGAGGCGCGGGACGAGCGGGTGGAGGTGAGTGAGGTGGAAGCCTTCCTGCGACAACGAAGAGGTTCAACGGTGCAGGCCTCAGGCTTCGCGATACCAAGGCTGACCATCACCGCATCGCCGGATCCACTTCCCAGGCGGGGGCGCCAACGGAGGGTGAAGGCGGGTGAAGGGGTCAACCACACCAGCAGTACAGATGAGGAGGGCGAGGACGAGCGGAACACCAAGAGTTTGATCGACGAGGAGTACTCGTCGGAGGAGGAGAAGGAGGACGGGGACGGGGTCAAGGTGGTCGTCAAGTGTCGTTCCAAGACCATCAACCGAGGTGCACCCTCATCTCTCCTTCTTCTTCACCTCGCCCAATGTTGAGCTGTTGGTTCTTCTGTTGTGATCTACAGACGATCTGGCAGACCCGGTGAAGAAGCAGGGGTGGCTCATCAAGATGGGCGACGGCCTCTTTGCCCAGTGGAAGAAGAGGTTCGGCTCCAACCCTTGCCCCCCCCCCCCAATGGCCGTCCGGTACTGAACGGGAGACTGTGTGGTTCCAGGTGGGTGGTGCTGGAGTACCCCTTCCTCCTGTGGGGTACAAGTCCCGGCAAGCCGCCGGAAGACCGCATCAGCTTGCGGGGAGGCTGCATGGTGGACGCGGCCACCAACGGGATCAAGAGTGTCAAGCGAGCAGGTAGAGGCGTTCAGCTGTCCTTCGAGTTGCAATCCCAGCACTGATGCTGGTGGTGTGTATGGCGCAGATTGTACGTTTCGAGTCAGTGGAGGGAAGAAGATGTTTCTGTTGGAGGCCGCGTTGCCTGAGGAGAAGAAGGAGTGGATTGCGGCGCTCTGGACCAACGTGTTCTTCGCCAACCCGGCCAAGCGGCACTGCGGAGTGGCCTATACGGTGGAGCTTCAGGTACGATACTCTCCACCCGTGCTCACGTGGACCGACGCTGACCTCGAGTTCATGTTGGGCAGATGGGGTTGGGCCAAGAGCCAAAGCTGTGCACGCTAGTGGTGGATCTTCAGGGGCTGCGCATGCTTGACACCACGACAAAGGTGGAGCTGTGGAGGCGACCAGCTCAGCAGATTCAATCCATCACCCGGTATGGCCGGGTTCACCTTCCCTCGGTACGTGTACGATTGTAGCTGACGTGGTGTGATCTCCTCTGGCAGACCGGAGGAGGACAAGGAACGGTGGGTGATCTTCGATTTTGGAGACAATGGCGGGTGGGTTGTGATGAGCCTGCTGCCCACCACAACCCCAACCTCCATCTTTACCTCCGTGCAGAGCATTTTGCTCACGCATATGGTCTGGAAAGGCAACCCCATCCTCCTTGGGAACTACTAAGGCTGCCCAGCCTCTTGGTCTGTACATTCTTGTTTTTGTTGCCTTGAAGAAGTTGGGGAAGTTCAAGAATGTTGTGTTATGAAGGAATGCTTTGTCATAGGTTGGACTGAAGGGTGGACCATTTGAAGAACTTCACAAGGTGTGCTATGTGAAGCTGATCACTGCTCCTGAACTGCCACAGCATAGCTGGAGGGCATGGTACCAGGAGCACCACAAGAAATAAGTCTAATCTTGAGTTGTGAGGCACATTGGCCTCACTACCAGAGATTAAGCTGATAAGAACAGATACTACACTTGATCTTAGCCACGAAGGCCGAGAAGATGTCTTTCCCACAAACTTCGCAGTGCATTTATACCCACACAGAGCCGCCCAGACAGCTGGCTGGAAAAAGTGGTGCCTTGGTGGAAAGCACGCGCATTCTTTCAGCCGAAATCGTGTTCGCGCGCATTGGCTGCCGCAAGAACGGAATGTGGTGCGCGTTCTTACATGTTCCAGAGCTCGATACCTTATGTGTTGATGAGGTACCCCCACAGGGCCGGATCTGTGGGTCCAGAGACAGCACCACGCAACACACACTCTATCTGTGACTCTCCACTCTCTATCTGTGACTCTCCACTTGGTGTTGTTGAGATGGATGTGGACACTCACGTATGTTTGAAATAAATAGATATGTATATGTATATATAGGTGTATGTATAGAGGTAGATACAAGATGATGATCATGGTTGGTCCCTAGTGCAGGAGCAACTGCGTGCAGTAGTCGAGGGTGGGGGTGGCGGGGCGCGAGGGCAGAGCCCAGACGGCGTCGATGGGGCACTGAACCAGGCCGAAGGAGGAGAGGGACAGGGCGAGCGGCAGAGGGACGACGGAGGTCGAGGGCGGCGCGTAGGAGAAGGTGGCCGAGGGCACGTGGATGGAGCTTCGGGTCTCGCAGGAGAGGAAAGGCGAAGCGAACGGCGACGAGGGTGTGGACCGCGTGTGGGGCGAGGGCAGCGGGGTGGAGTAGGCCGACTGCGGGTAGTAGTGGTAATCGAAGTAGTCGTAGACGTCCGCCGTGGGCAGCATGGGCACGAACACCTCCTCGCTCGCCGTCCTCCTAAGCTCCACGACGCTCCTCTCCTGCACCTCGGGCTCCGTGATCTGCATCTCGACCTTCATCTCCTTCGATTCCTGCTTCGTCTTCTTGTGCGTTGGCTTTCCCGCGCTTTTGTTTCTGTCGACACCTCGAGCTGGTTGCTTGTTGTGTCTCTTCTTCGCCTCTGCCTGGACCTCCTCCTCCTCTTCTACCTCGCACTGCTCCTCCTCGACCTGTTCCTCCTCGACTTGTTCCTCCTTCCTCCTTCTCTTGCGGTCCTTCTTGTCGCCGGTGGTCTTGCGCTGGCGGCGCTTACTGCCTCCTCGGCGTCGAGGCTCGTTGCAGGCCACCTTGTCGAGGCTCGACGCCGTAGAGGACTGGACGAGACGAAGCAGCAGGGAGTTGACCTGGCTCCTCGACTGCTCGTCGCCCCGCAGAAGGGCCGACCCCAGCGTAGGGACGTTGTCCATCGACATCGACATTCGGGACCCCTCCTCGCTCGCGTGTCGTGGTCGTTGGTTGGGTTGTGGTTGTGGTTGTAGAGTCGATGATGGTTGAAGAAGTTGGTGTTGTCAAGTAGCGGGACCCAGAAAAAGGGCAGAAGTAGGGCGATTGGCCGATGCTGGTGTGGTGGTGAAAACGGCGAAGAGGAAGTCGGTGCTGCCGTAGCAGGGAAGGTGGGTGAGGCGGTAGGTGGGTGGTGTGGAAGAAGAAGAAGAAGATGGGCTTGGTCGATTATGTGGAGGAGCGGTGGTCGGGGAGGTTCGTCCGGGATACAAAGAAGAAGGTCAGGGGCGTTCTCGATGGTGGGAGACGGTGGTCGGGGATGGTCGGTGAGGCGCTTCTAGGAGGTGGCGGAGTGGTTGGCAAAGAAGAATGATGGTCTGTGTGGCCCTTCTTCTTTTTGTATGTGTGATGGGGGCGGAGGGGCAGGCCGGTACACACTGGAAAGGAAGCTACCCAGCCCACCCCGACCGAGATGCTCTCCATTACCGGGAGCGCTTGGCCTGGTTCTGGCCGCTCCCTATCAACAACTGACTGGTTCCGGTTGAGGCGCGATTGCATAAGAGATTCGATCATGGTGGCACCGCTGCAATTGGAGGGAAAGACGCTCGTTGATGTGAGAGCAGGTGGCGGTTGACGAGCAGTGCGTGCTTTGGTCAGTTTCGATCCTTCCTTTGGCAGAGGCGGTCGTGTGCGACGCGCACGGTCCTTCCGTGACCAGCAGCGATATGACATTCTCCGACGTTGCCCAACATAATCGATTTGACGCCGAAAGGTAACTTGGACACGCCCCTGTCACCCAACTCTCATTGGCAGGCACAATCGAAATAGCCCATCACTCACACACAAGCCGGGTGGTTAGCACCACTGCTCTCCAGCAACAACCAATTGGCACTCACCTCTTGTGGCTGTGTGTTCCAATTCTTTGGCCAAAAAAAGTAGAGTGTCCCGCACCACCTCCACACGACTCTCTGAGAGTTTGGCTTGTTCTCTTACCTTGCACATGACCACACCTGGTGGTCATGTTTACACACACATACACACACATGCCATAATACATCACGCTCTCTTCAGGTCACGGATTCTGAAGAGTATCTTTTTCCTGTGGCCCAGCGACTTGACTTCAAACTCGGTCAGCAGCTTCTCTGCGGTCAGGCCCAACAGCGCATCTCTGTTGTGGTGTGGGTGTTGTGTGCGGCAGGTGGGGTTGCAAAAAAAATATAAAGTGAGAGGAGGTGTAGATGTGCACCCAATACAGGCGTCAAGGGTGATGGTGGAAATTTCAAAGCAAAGGGAGCAAATTGAGGCCAAACAAGGCAAGCTCGCCCAAATAACGAAACACAAAGAACGAAAGCGAAGAGACACAACTGGCAGGCGACAGGGAAGACAGAGCCAGGCAGGGCAGGGCAGGGCAGAGCGGAGCAGAGACGGAAAGCGACGTACCCGTTGATGGAGTGGCCCTTGAATGTGGGCGCGTACTGGGAGAAGCCCTTCATGCTGAGCCACTCGGCCACGTCATTTACGCTCCACTGCGCCGGATCAGCGGGCAGTTGTTGGTCTGCATTGCAGAGCCAAAGAGTTGAGATACGACGCAGTTGCAAGACGTGTCGGAATCGCTCTGAAACGCAAGCAACGTGACACGGCGGTACACGATGAGAGGAGGGAGGCAGGCGTACTCTCTTCGGGTGCGGCCGCCATGGCCGCGGCTTCTTGCTGAGCGAGCAGCTCTCGCTGGAGAACGCCGGGCGGGGCGGTCAATCGGCGCCTATCAAGAGCCGAAGCTGCGCAGTACCAAACCACGACACACGACACACACGACACACACGACGCAGCGTAAGCCCGGGTTGGAAAGCTGCATTGTGGACATCGACAAAAGGGGTTGGGCGGCCGTACGCGACAGGGGCACCTGCACGCCGATCGTCGAACCCGCGCGCAGGGGGTTCGTCGTCGGGTTGATGAACTGGGGCGCGCCCGCACCGGACACCGAACCCATGTCTGTATCCGTCCACCAGGGTGCACAGCGTCAGGCAGCCGCAACGTCAGGCCAGTCCGGCAAAGACAGGCCACTGGTTGGCGGCGAGCCAAGGGGCGGGGGTCGGTACCGACGGAGAGCGAGTGGGCGATCCGTGTGGCCGAAGCGGTGCGCTGGAGCAGCTGCTCGTCCTCAGGGCCCTTGAGGAGTGCGTAGGAGTTAGGCATGTGGCGGCCGATGTGGGTTGTGAGACCAGAGAGTCCGTACCGGCGCCCAGATCTGCTCGCAGTTCTCGACCAGGCGGCACACGACGTCGTTCATCTCCATCACCGGCATGTTGAAGGGCGGCTGGTGACCATGTTTGTTAGAACGGAATGCGAGGAATGCGAGAGACGACGTTGGTATTTTGTCCGTTTTGTCGCGCACCTGCCAGAGGACGTTGGGGCCGATGACGATGCCGATGTTCTGGGGCGCCATCATGTTGACGTCCGAGTGCTTGCTCAAGCTGAAGAGGAACTTGTTGACCTCCTCCCACAGGTATCGGTTGTGGAGGGGCAGCTTTCGCACCAGCGCGCGCAGGGTGGGCACCACCTGCTCCTCGGGCACGTCATCTGCGACGTGTGTGCCGCGCAGGGGAGTAAGAGGGAATGTGCGTTTGCGCGG
>CDFB01035840.1:0-10641 GCA_000826425.1 Acanthamoeba lugdunensis | reverse complement strand
TCCAGGTACCATCATAGATGGCGCCGTCCTTGAATTCGAACTGGAACTTGCGTCGCTCGCCTTCCATGACCCGGTTCTTCTGGCAGGTGGCCACGATCCGCTGGTGACATCTGTCCACCCACAGGGTCTTGTCCTCCCTGTTGGCCGACGCGACGAGGAAGGTGTTGCCCGGCGCGTTGAGTTGCCACATGAGCTCCGCGCTCGAGGTGTCCTTCATCGCGTCCACCCACACCTGCTCGAGCTGCACGATTTCCTTCATGTCGAGCTTCTTGGCCGACTTGGCCGACGGGCTCGCGAAGACGGCCACGTCGGAAAAGAGCAGCAGGTAGGTATACTGTGATTTGTTGGGGCTCGTCACCGACACCGGGCCGTGCTTGATCAGTTGTCGGTTGGTGGTAATCATTTTCTACACGACACACACACACACACACACAACACACAACACACAACACACAGCACACAGCACACGCCAAGAGCGTTTCACCCACGGGTTTAGTGTAGTTCGAGCACAAACGCGGAGAGAAAGGCGCGCGTACGTGGATGTTGGGGATTTGTTTGGCCAACTCGTGCACGGCCTTGGTGCTCTCCGACACCTCCACCGACTGATTGATCTCGTCCGCAATCTTTTGGATACCTGGCAGAGCGAGAGAGAGACCCGGCATGGAGGAAAGGGGTAAGAGGTCGGCCATGGTCGACCCTGAGGGGGGGAGGGAGCAAAGGAGCACCTTCGACAGCGGTTTGGAGATGGGAGTAGTCGGGGTGGCTTGGGTCGGTCACTTCGACGAGGGCCTTCAAGAGCAGCGGATAGCGCAGAACCCTTTGGACCGGCGTGATGAGCAGAGCGTTGATGTCCAGCGCAGACCCGGAGGCCACTTGACATTCCTTTTGGGGTGGATTACCCGCGAGAGAGAGAGAGAGACAGAGAGCAGGGTGAGCCGACAACGAATAGTTGGCCAGCAGTGTCTCACATAAAGCCCGTCGATGATAGTACCTTGAGGAACATGACCACCTTCTTGTTCTCCTTCTTGCTTTCAATGAGTTCGTTGGCAGCTTTGTGATCCCTGCAATAGGGAATGTAGATCTTCATGAACGGCATCTGCGGGGAGCCAATACAACAGTCCCAGGGCGGAGGGGGAGGGAGGGGGAGGATTAGTTGTCCGGTCACGACCTCAATGCGAGCGTTGGCCCCAAACAGGCCTGGAGGGCGCCGTACGTTTCGGGTGAAGATGTCGCCGACCATGCACTGGTCCGTCCAATTGAGCATTTGCTGTCGGATGGCGGTGAAGAGCTCTCGCGAGAGGTCGCGAATCTGCTCGATGTTGGAGAAGATGGTGCGGATCTCCTTGTCGTTGAACACGCCCTTGGTTTTCGCGGGCATGAGGTAGTCCTGTTGCCATTCGACCGCACGAGCGTGAGAACCTGCGCTCACCAGCGTCGCACAATCGCCCCCGGCCTCGATCGGTAGGTACCTTGAGCACAATGTCAAGACTGGCCAGGTACGATTCTTCGGTGGTGTAGATCTCCTTGGCACGATAGTCCCTGGATTCAAGAGAGTGGAATGAATGGAATGGATCGCGGTCAGAAAAGTCGCCTCCACCGAGCAACCAACGACTACGGACAGCCCAACGCCTACCTGATACCCAGGTCCTTGTTCTCCTTCACAAAGAGCGCGCCAGAAAGGTCCTGCTCCGGCAGCTGCGATGATGGCGGGGGAGGGAACGACAAACGATTGTTTAGCCAGACTACAATCAGGGAAGTGCTGGTGGCCACCACGCCGCACCTTGGCGCCTCCGCTCGAGGAGGGGGCGACGATGCCACTGCCACCGCCGGAGAGTGGTGACCGGATGGTGCCCATGTGGGAAGCGGTCTGCGAACTCAAGGATCCCGGCACGACCGGCGCCACACCGTACATGCTCTGCGTCTTGCGGGTCTCGCCGCCTGAGAGAGGCGACTTAGTCTGGCCCGACGATAAGGAAAGGCCGCCGCTAGAGTGCGGGGCGATGATGACCGAGCCGCCGCGCTGCTGGGCCAGAGCGGTGTTGACATTCATGCCGCTCATGTCCATCGATCGGATGTCCCTTCGCGACACCCCGGCACCGTCGCCGGTGTTGTATGCTGGCGCACTCTCCGAGCTCTCACTGCCACCGCCGCTGCTGCTCAACGGCGCTGGCGGGCGCATGGTGGAAGAGCCCACTGTGCATATGCAATATATATGCGCATGGATGGATATTTGGTTGTGCATAGATAACATATATGCAACAACATGGAGAGCGCGGCAGAATATATATATATATAATATAGTGTAGAGCGCCAGAGTGGTGATTTGAATAGAATAGAGCAGAGAGCGATCGATGGAGACGCGCATCGAGTAGTATCGATGAAGGTTGAAGATTATAGAGAGAGAGAGTGGCCATAGGTGCGAAGCGTTAGGGCTAATCGGCGCCTCCAAAGAGAGAGGAGGAGAGCAGGGAACAGAGAACGAGAGAAAAACGAAGTAGAGGAACGAAGTAGAGGGAGGTGGCCATCACTGAGTAAGGCGGAGTACGCACTTGTGGTAGAGTGAGCGGTACGCGACATGGTGGCTTTGCCGGGTGCGATGATGTCGGAGGTGATCGCCCTCACCCGCAGTGTCGCATCCGAGCTCATTTCTACAGCGTGTCGTGTGGAGGGAGGGCATGGGAATGAGGAAGGGTGTTGGTGGTGGCGGTGTCTCTCTGCCACAGCGGCGAGGAAGAGAGACCCTGCAGACCAGCACTTCGACTCCAACACGTGTGAGGAAGGCGTACCAGTTTCGGCCGGCTGCGTAGCGGCAATCATCTGAACCAATTGGGCGAGCATGGAAACAAACTTGTCGGCATCTTCCGTCGAGATGAAGCTCAATCCGAAGATCGTCTACGCCAGCGAAAGGTTGGGACGGGAAACTTGGGAACCAGAGGAGCGGAAGAGGAAGAGAAGGAGGGGAGATGCAGGAGGCAGTACCTGTCGGAAGCGCCACTGCACAAAGTTGTCCCTCAATTTCTTGTGCACCAAATCTCCCTTGATGGGCGAATTGACGTTGTACTGTGTGGAGGGATTGTGTTTAAGATTGCTGCGCGGAAGACAGGCAAAAAGGCGTGTCCACTCGAGGCGTACCTGCTTGTCGGCGACTGACTGGCCGATGACGCGGTAGGCACTGGTCGTCTGATTGTGAAAAATCCAAATGCGTGAAGCGCCAGCGTCTTTGGCAACCCATGTCTTGAGATTGGTGTCGTAGTTGTAGACGGCTGCTTGAAGCTCCAACAAAGGAACCTCTCCACTGATTTTTGGGGTTTTTTTAGAATCCACAATCGAACAGATTCTCCATCTTCTTCTACAAGACGGCGACGGTACCTCATTTTCCTTTAGGCTGAGGATGGAGGAAAGATTGAATCTTTCTTCTATCAATCACTCACGACGCCCTGTCTCCTCCTTTCCAATCTCTTACGTCTCGTCCGTCGTTGAGAGGATAAAGGGGGAAGCAATGTATCTTCTTCCAACTGCGGACGGCAGTTACGGCTGCGTCTGCCCGGCCACCAGCACGTCGCCAGGAAAAGAGGGACTTATTTCCTTTTTTCGGCCAGTGTCTGTTCATTATTGTTTGATAATTGAATTGCAACAAGGAACTTGAACCTCTTCGACTGCTTGTTACACAGGGAAGGGAGAAAGAAGAGAGCATAGACCCAGTTCATGAAAGGGGTAGTGACTCTTTCTCAGGGGTAAAATCTTGTGAACTGTATGACAAAGCTCCACCCCACAGTGTTTTATTGTGATGGACACAAAATATGGAACCACTGTGTTCTTTCAGAGGCAGACACAAAAGGAGTCCTTTTGCATGCTGAAGTCCAAGGTCCAGCATAGCCTTGTTCACGGCTGCCCAAGGTATGTGTATCTATTACACTCCATTTTGATTTCTACTTTCACCAGACTTGATCTCAGGCACTGCCATTATGGAATGAGGAAAGAGATATAAATAGTTATATAAACAGTTGAGCTGCAAAAACAACTTCCTTGACAGAGCCTTGTGGACCAACAAGGTGCCTCCCTTTCTCAATTTTTCTTGATCAGTTTACTTCTAGATCTGCTGTTCAAAAAGAAAAAGATAAACTATTTTTTGGTAACGCACGATTGTTTTTCTTCCCCGATTCGCCCCCGTCCGCTGTGCTGCCTGTGCATCCACAACGCCATGAACGCTGATCTGTACCTATACAAGGCCCCTCTTGCAATCGCAACGAGTTGGCCACAATTGCTTGGATTGCACCTGCATCTCTCCAAGGCACTGGATTGCACACCCCTCCAGTGATGGTCTCGCCTCCTTAGCCCGCATGCTCTCGTTTTTTTTTTTCGCTTGATCAATTTTACTCATCGCCCCCCAAAATCCTTTAATCCATCAGGAGAGGCTCGAGAAAACGCAAGGCCGATGATTTGCACCAACAATCACAACCCATCCAAGAGCTCCACTCGTTCGACAATCACCAGAACCAATGCGGCATCTGTTTGTCCTGCATTGAGACGCCAGGAGCCCTTGGGTGCGCTCACAGCTTCTGCTTTGACTGCATCACGCACTGGAGTCAGATTACCAACCGCTGCCCTCTGTGCCGCCGACGGTTCAGCTCCATCGCCACCATCGAGAAGCGAATCGAGAATGGCGTTGAGATGGAGGTCGCCCGCGAAGTAGCGGTGGAGGAGCGCGATTTCTCGCCAGCGCCGACCGAGGCCGACTACTACGGTGCGATCGATCCCCTCGATGAGGAAAGCGCCGAGAGCGAAGACGACAGTAGCGCAGATTACGAAGATGGCGAAGCCGACAGCGATGATGAGTGGATCCTCAACACCCCGCAACCACGCCCGACACCACCGGCACCGGTCGACGAGGTCGAAGAGCTGAGAAAGAGGTGGGCCAGGGCGTCCGTGCGGCGACGCTTCCGCTGCGAGCACGAACACTGCGAGCGGGCGTTCAAGACCGGCTCCGACCTCAAGCGCCACATGCTCATTCACGCCCAGGTGCGCCAGTTCGGCTGCGAGCACTGCGAGAAGCGGTTCACGCGGCGCCAAGACCTCAAGCGCCACCTCGTCACGCATCTAGCCGCGGCTTCTTCAGTGGTTGGCGACCACAGGCAGGTGGTCGAGACCTCGATCGCCGTCGTCGCATCAGCGCCCGCCCCGCCACTTCCTCCAGTCATCGTCGACCAGGCGACGGGCCAGCGAAGATTCGTGTGCACCTACCCGGGCTGCGACAAGACCTTCACGCTGAACCAAAACCTCAAGCGCCACCGCAAGGTGGTACACAAGGATACCACCACCACCGCGCCATCGTCGTCGTCGTCATCGAGCGAGGAAGAACGTCGGCAGGCCGCGACCATTTCGACTTCGACCGCCACCACCCCATCGTCGTCCGGGGTCGTCATCGACGAGGCCACGGGCCAGCAGCGATTCGTGTGCACCTACCCGGGCTGCGGTCAGACCTACTCGCACCGGCCCAACTTGACGCGCCACCGCAAGAGCGCGCACAAGGACACCACCGCCTCAGCTTCTTCATCATCGTCGACGTCATCAGGCGACGACGAACGCCCTCGACCACCCTCGCCAGCAACATCGACCGGCGTCATCGTGCAGGACGAGGCCACGGGCCGGTTCGTGTGCGACTTCGTGGGGTGCGGCAAGACCTTCACGCTGCGCAACAACCTCGCGCGCCACCGCAGGACACACCAGGGGGGCGCGAACTACCAGTGCCCCGAGTGCGACAAGTCGTACACGCAGTCGGGAGACCTCAAGCGCCACCTGAGCGTCCACAGCGGCGAGCGGCCGTTTGCGTGCCACCTGTGCGGGCAGGCCTTCCGCCAGAAGGCTCATCTCGCTGCTCATCTCCGATCGAAGGCGCATGCTTCCTCTTCCTCGCTCTCTCTGCCGTGACTTGGCCTTTGCAAATCAAATGTACATTCCATGTTTCAACCTTCATCTCTCTCGAGGGTGGTAAGAGGAGGAAATGAATCCATTGAATCTGTTGCGTGTAGAGACGAATCTACAGTTTAGGCCTTCTTGAGCTTCCTTCGAAGGAAGCGAGACTCCTTCAGCTTCTTGCGGTGCTTGTGCTTGTTCATCTTGCGTGCTCGCTTGCGCATCACCGAGTCCATCTCGTACGAATCGAGAGGCTGCATCTTCTCCCACATCGAGATGGCACCGTCGGACCAGGGAAGAGAGACCGGCACGTCGACCATCGAAGCGAACACGCCCACGCTCTTGAGGTAGTGGGGCTTGCGCTCTGCGAGAGGGTTGAAGTTGGCGGGGCCAACGCCGTTGTGGAGGCGACCGCCGTGGATGGTGAAGAAGCCCTTGGTCGTCCAATTAACGAAGGTATCGTTGATCTTGCCGAAATTCTGCCCCTCCTCGTCGGCAGTCGATCGCGGCGTCGTTTGCAGCAGCGTTGGCACCGCATCGGAACAAAGGACTTCGCTATCGATGGGACCCGCCCCCGAATCGATGCTGCGCCGCGTCACGGTGATCGAGAATGTGCGAGCCGTCCGGGCAGAGGAGGCAATGCCAGAAGCTCGCGTCCACAACGTGGCGGAGGAACTCGACATCTCGCGGGGGAAGAGGCCCCGCCTCATCCATCCAGCCCGCTGCATTTTTTTAAATTGAATGGTAAAGATTTAATCTTCTTTTTCCTTTTTTCCTTTGCTGCCTCAAAAATCCAGCATTTGTTTTTTCGTTTTTGCCCTCGTGATGCTGCATGCCTCAAATCTCATTAGTTTAAGTCTGATGCGCTGGTCTCCTCGCCTCTTGGTGTTGGTGATAGGTGCCCTGATTTCAGCAATTGGTACCTGAAGGGCTCTTTTCACTATTATTATTAATTTAATTATCATTTCCATTCTCTTCTCTTCTTTCGGGCGATGATTATGACCCTTACACACCACTGAATGCAAGTGAATAGCTTCTATGCTGCTCCTTCATTGACGACCCAAGAATGGATATATGAGCCCACTTCTCTCATTGTTATCAGTTTTGATCTTTGTTGCCACCTGCACCTTCATCTTGTTGATCCTTTATTGCAACTCAAACAATAAAGAGCTCCGCCATTCCCTCCTCTGATGACATGTCCTCATCTTCCTCCGCTTCTGTGGCGCCTCTTGACGAGATTCAAAACTTCGCTTCTTTTGATACACTCTGCTCTGCCTCTTGTCTTCCCGATCGTCCATGTGTCTCTTTCGCGCGCAGCTTCTCCTCTGGCTTCTTCTTCTTCCGCCGCAGGTGGGTGGTGTTGTTGTTGTTCTCCATCATCCATCCATCCATCGTCTTCCTTAGGTCTTCCAACGTTGCCCTTCTTCTTACGCGGCGCCGTTGTCCCTCTTGATCGTCGAGCCCTTCGGTGGCTCGGCCGCCGGAGAGGACGAAGAGGAAGTGGACGAAGACGACGACGTGATGGACGTCCCACTCGAGCCTCCCCGCAGAATCGAGCCGGACCTCTTTTTCGATCCGCTGCCCGTCAGCTTCTCCTTCTTGCCCTTGCCCCGTCTGCTCCCGCTCATCTGCTCCTCCTCCTCCTCCTCGCCGGCGCCCTCCGGCAGGGGCTCGTAGTGGCTCACGCTCTGCATAATGCCTCCGAGGAGGGCCTCCTTGGTGACGGGCGTCGCCTCGGACACCTTGCCGCCACCGCCGTTGTCCTTCTCCTCGCCTTCGTTGTTCACCTCCGCCCCGGCCTTCTTCCTGCCAAAGTTTCGCTTCATCGGCTCGTCGTCTTCGATATCCCTACCTGCGCACGGATCGAACGTGATTACAGCACACACACACACACACTAGTGTCAGAGCCCGAACGCGCACACGCACCACCGCACACGCACGCACACGCACACGTAGCGAACAGCAGAGGCGACGATGATGGACTGCGTACATTTTTTACAGATGAGTTTGTTGCCCCACTCGTGGCTTTTTGGCAGCAGCACCACGCAGTCCGGGCAGTACTGGTGATTGCACCGCACGCACTTGTGCTGCGCGAGGGAGTGGGGGAAGGGGAGGGGAGCGGTTGTCAGTGGTTTGCGAGCGAGAGAGAGAGTGGCGACAGCGTCGACGACGGGGGGGGGGAGCAGGAGAATTGTGCTATGCGCGCGCGGGTACCTTCTTGGAGAGGAGAGAGAAGTCCTTGAAGCACTTGGTGGACCAGCAGGCCGAGCCTGGCCGCTTGTTGCTGCGGAAGTTGATGATGGCCATGATGGTCTGCCCGAACACGTCGCGGAAGCCCTTGTTGGTGATGGCGCTGCACTCGATGTACGACACGCAGTTGGTCTCCTTGGCGAGCTTCTTGCCCTGCTTGTAGGTGACGGGCTTGATGTTCTTCGCCTTAAGCTCGGCCAGGCGCGTCTCGTCGTCTCGGCAGTCGTTCTTTGTTCCCACCAAAATGCGCGGCACCTCCCTCGAGTCCCCTTTCGTTATCTCTGGTATCCACTGTGCAACCACACACGCCACAACACACACGACACGACACACATCGCGACGTTAACAACCGAGTCCGCACAAGCGTGTGGCCCAGACGTACTTTGTATTTGACGTTCTGGAAGGAGACCGGGTTGTCTATGGCGAAGAAGACGAGGAATATGTCGGCGTTCTGATACGACATGGGCCTCATCATCTGGAAGTCGTCTTGTCCTGCCGTATCCCACCTGGGCGGAAGGGGGAAGAGGGTGAGCACATGGCGGGGGCCAAGCCACCGACCGGCGCGCCGCCACCACCAGCAGCCGACAAGAGAGACCCAAGCGCGGCAACATAGATTCTACGTAATCGCAGGAGTCGGGAAGATTTGAGGGAGATTGGAACGTACAGGCCAAGATTGATCGGCAGCCCGTCCCACATGACAACGGCGTTGTAATTGTCGAACACCTACCGCGAAATGGAATGAGAATTGCATTGGGAAGGGGGCTCTCGTACAACGTGGAAAGAGATGCGAATCTTGTGGGCGAGTAAGCGAGAGGGGGGGGGGGCGTACGGTGGGAACGTAATCCTTGGGGAAAGCCTTCATGGTGTAGGTGATTAGGAGGCATGTCTTGCCCACCGTACCGTCACCAACTGTTGATCCATACAGAGAATGATCAGAACGGCAATGGGAAGGAAGGAAATGGAGAAATTTAAACAGATAGCTTGATCGCCGATCCATCAGGGCGGGTTAACCACTACGCACCCACTACGCATTTAATGTGCTGCATTGCAAATTGGCCAAGAGATGCTGGATTCAATGCAATGGGCTACTCGCGAGAAGACAGGCGTTGGACTTCAGATTTTCCAATGCAGAACCGCAATCGACACAATTCGTTCTTCGTCTCTTCTTCTTGAATCGAATGGTCGCGTCGCACGGGTCGATCGAGTCGTGTGGGAACGGCAGTTACGCTCGGGCCCGGTTGCGTGGTCGCTCAAAAGAAGTTTTCCACCCCCACTCCGGCTCGGCCAATCGATGCGGCCCGAAAGCGAAAAAATGTTCTCCCGGATTTTTACGGCCACCTTTGCTGACGTGGCATCAAAAATCATATAAATTGATTAAATAGATATAATTAAAAAAGCAACACTGAAGGGGAAGATGGTGAGGAAGGTACAGGTGAACGTTGCCAACCAAGGTGGTGGACGCCGCGGTTGGCTCTGGGTGGGCGTGGTGGCGCTGGTGCTTGCTGCGGTACTGGGTTGGGTGGCCACCCCACCGCAGGACGTCGTCTCCAGGACTCACCCCATCGATCCCTCCACCACAGTGTACGTAGTCCACTGTCTCCTTTTACGACCCCCCCCCCCGAACCCAGAGGACTACGGTGCCCAGCCTTGAGCCTTGCTCTCACCGCCACGTGTGCTACTCAGGATCGACAACGGGTTCTACGACACGGAGGCCTTTGCCTACAACTGGTGGGCCGAGGGCGGGTGGGCCGCCCCGCTGCTTGCCATGAACGACGCTCGTGTGCCCTACTTCGACCGCGCCTTCCACCACCTCAGTACTTCACCAACTCCCTTTGACCCATCTTCCTTGTAGCGAGCCGAGAGAGCTGAAGCAACGTGTCATACCCTCATTCCCATACGCTAGACACCGACACCGAGGCCAGTCAGCAGCTCTTCCTCGACATTGGGTGCGGAGGTAAGTAGGGATCTGGGCAACTCGCAGCGCAGACGTGTGGTGTTGAACAGCCTCGTGTGGTGTGCAGGCGGGCTGGCGACCGAGGCGATGGCTAGGCACGGCCACCACATGATCGGGCTCGATATCTCCCCGCGCTCCATCGAGACGGCCCGGAGGCACGCCCAGGTCAGACCCACTCCCTTCCGGGCCTTGCGTGGGACCTGTGACCGGACACTGTTCGTTGTTGTGGTTTGGACCACCAGGAAGAGGGCGTGAGCAACGTTGAGTACGTCGTGGGATCGGCCCTGGAGCTGCCCTTCCCCGACCACCACTTCGACGGCGTGGTCATGTCCGACGTCATCGGTTCGCTCCGCCTTGATAGTTGTTGTCGTGTCGTCGATTCTAAGTGAACCCTACCACAGAGCACATCCACGACCTCCCGGCTCTGGTCAAGGAGATCAACCGCGTGCTCAAGCCTGGTACTTCGGAGCCCCACCATCGCTAAACTTGTGGCCGGGTGGTGGTGACCACGTTTACACCGCTTT
>CDFB01035621.1:0-11439 GCA_000826425.1 Acanthamoeba lugdunensis | reverse complement strand
CTCACTCCTGGCTTGATCGTTGATGGCTGCGGTGCCGTGCGGTTTGTCCTGTGAGAAAAAAACAAAAAAAAACAAAAAAAAACAAAAAAAATACAAAACAAAACAAAGCCAAAAAAATATGTTGAAGATAATGCTGGGCAATGGCTGTGCCTAAGCTGGCCGATGCTCTCCAGTCAACCGGCTGAACAAGCCGTCGACAAAAGGGAGTGCCAGCGCGAATAAAATGCGCACAATTTAAGCACAATTACATTGCGACCGCGAATGCGAGTTCCTTGTTTGTGCACACTGTCTCTACATTTGTACGCACTGCACCATCGCGTACCCCGAGTTCGCTTGTGCGTGTCGCGCCACAAACCATCCCGCTCAACCCATCATCTATCGATCAGCGAAGCAACGCAAGGAGTACATTTTCGGTGTTCGACGCTGCGCCGAGTGTTCGCTGCTAGAGCCCGGCTGTTGGACAAGGGACGACAGTGCGGTGAGGATTGGGACAAGTGCGCTCTAGGAATGCAACCCGCAGCACCAGCACATCCCCAAGTGCTCGACTCGCAAGACATGTGGCACTTCCACTGCGATCCATCCACACTACGGATGCTGCTGAACGCCTTGCGCATTTATACCCGCATCGACGTGCTGTGGGGCGAATCTCCCCAACGATCACCTTCCGTACCGTGCCCACCAATGTGACGCCTGCCCACATCTTTTAAGTTGAAATACAATTTCAGGCGGGTGACCGCTGCAAGTTGCGGAGGCACTGCATTGTGGTGTTGAGATCACACGTCTCCCTCAACATAGGGTAATACATTTCTGTCCACCGCCTCCATGGAGGCTCTGCAAAAATACAACAACAGGTGTTGGCTCTGCTACCCTCCTTGTCGGCATCTTTCACACGCTTGGGGCACAGAAGGGAAGCAATATTGCCAGGCATGAGGATGGCTCGCATGGTACTAAGAAAAGAGTGGCGAGGGGAGGAAGGTCTTATTTCAAACCTGCCCTGCAGGGCAATCATTTGCTATCCATAAAAGCCGTCATTTTGTCTGCAAAGGCATTTCCTTCCTTCGCCCACGCACTAATCACTGCCACAAGTGTCTGCAAATAAGGCGCCAAAAATCAATCCTAGGTCTCACGGCAAATTATATTGGCATCAATGGAGCTGAACCTTTGCCGCATCTTGGGAGGCAGTGCCATAAATATGATGAACCGCGCTTGCAAGCGATACTGCAGGCTGAAAGCTATCCTTGCCCACGGACTGTAGTATATCCGCACCTAATTCTCGCGCCTGATCATCGATCTGGCGTAATAATTAAGACTACGAGGCCAAATTCATTATTATTTTCACTCATATGATTGTAAGACATACCGTACATGAAGCCCTGTTGTGGTGGAGCATTTGGCATAGCCCACACGTGGTCTGTTTCTGGGCGGGTTTTTCGACCTCCTTCTTCGTCCTACGATTATTCTTCTCTCCCGACATCAGGTGTTGTTTTGTTTCGCGGGGGCAAAAAAAAAGAAAAAAAAAGAAAAAAGAAGTAATTGGCTCTCCGCGAGCGGAACTGTACTATTCCTGGTTTTTTCCCGATATGCTTCTCATAATAAAATCCGGGCACTCTGCTGTGTTGTCTACATGGCCCATCCACTCTTCTGGGCATGGCAGGCTGGGAGTCGAGCATAACAGGATGAGGGGGAGAAGGGTGCAGCGCGCCGGGGAAGGCATGGGGCGCAAGGGGAAAGAAGAGCGGAAGGGAGAGCAGGCCTTCGATATTTCCAGCGGGTCTCACCAGAGCGGGGGAAGGCCTTGCCCTCCTTTGACAAAGGACATTACTTGAGTTGGCCAGTACTTTTACAACAGAATAGAAGTACGAGTTTTCAGCCAAGGAAAACGAATAGGAAGCCAGGCGAAAACAGACCGAGAGAGAGAGAGAGAGACGACATTATGTACTGTTGGCGCCCATGGCACTCAGATGCAAGGGGGAGTGGGCAGGCATGGCAAGTCGGAATCAGTGAGGGGGGGGGGGATAGTATTGTTAGGGCGGCGCAACAAGATTCTACAGTTCTTTTTTTCAGCTGACTAAAGAATGGAGCGGGTATAAGACTGTTGCCTTCCCGAAGCAACGAAATAGCGGATGCATCGTCGGTGAGCACAAACCTCGAGGTCTCCATCTGTGTCGTGGTTGTTTAGCCGCACACGCGCGGAGGGAAACCATAATAACCCTAACGGTTCGTTACTGCTTTCGAAGTCGTCCTGCGTCCTGAAGGAGAACAACATCGTCCTGTTTTTTTTGTAAATCAAGATGAGTCATAAAGCCCACCATGTGCACAGCTCTGGATTTGCGACCCTCTTCGATCATGAATAATATAGGGAACACACTACATTCCAAAGAGTGCCACGCAATGTTGGTTGCATAAAAGAAGTCAGTAGGCAAGAAATTGCAGCACGTTTTCGAAAACAAACATCATGAGTGCGTTCGACGGCCAAGTGCGAAGGAGAACCGCGGTTAGCCCTTTGTAGACGCCAGATGGTGTCCCGCGACCAAAGGAAGAAGTAGACAACATCGTCCTGGTAATCCACGAGTCCAGCGGGTACAGTATCACCCACGATGTCGTACTGGCCAATACGGCTGCGGCCGTTGCGCCGCCAGTCCTCCGAAAGGCCTCGTAGACGGTGGTATATGTCGCGCACCATGCTCCCTCCCAGGCCAGCACCAGCGGCCATCCTCGATAGAAGCCGCACAGGCCTCCTCTCCTCCACAGCTGTTTGACGGTCGTGTTCTTGACCTGAGCGCTGGTCTTGATGTTGTGCAGCGGCGTGACGACAGCACAGAGCATGATCGATGTCAGCGCCACGTTCCCCCATACGACGAGAGGCGCATCCGGCGTACTCCTGGTGCTGCCGTAGGGTCCGAAGAACAAGGCGTCCACCAGCGCGGTCTCCGCCAGGGCAGGCGCCATGCCCCTGTAGAGAGACGATGGCCGCCTCCGGACGAGAAGAGTGAAGGCTCCCATCGCCGTGATGTTGTTGGCCTGCGCCATCGTTTTTATCGTGTCCAGCGGGAAGGCCAGAAGTGTGGCAGAGGCCGGCGCAAGCACCGGCCACGAAGGCTTCCCATCTCCACTTAGGCTGCTGCTGCTGGTGCATGTCTTTCTTTATTGAAGACAGAGAAAGAAAGAGAAATCATGCAGACACCTTCTGTAGATGCTGGGGAGCCACCATTCCCGCGACATCCCTGGGGAAGTTGAGCGACTTGACATATCCGGCCTTGCGCTGGAATTCGATAGCAGACACCGGGCGGAACTGCAGAAGGTAGGTGCGCCTCCAGCCGTCGGTCTTGTTGCCTCCCGAAGAGTGCAGGGTCCTCCCGGTGTGGATGGTGACGTCGCCGCGCCTGATGGGCACCAGGACCGCGCGTTGCGCGTCCTCCGGGCCGAGCTCAACCTTGGAGATTTTCATGCCGGTGCTCTCCGACTCGCACCTGTCCGGGAACACCGGCTTGTGCTCACGGAGCGGACCCCTGTGGCTGCCCGGCACGAAGCTGATGCAGCCGTTCTCGGGGGTGGTGTCGTCAAGAGCGAGACAGACGGTCACGAGGTCTTTTTCCGGCAGCTCCAGCTCCACGCCGTGCATGGTGCAGTAGAGGTCGTCCTGGTGCCAGTGGAACTCAGCATCGGGACGGTTGGGCTTCTTGGCGATGATGCGATCCAAGTCGAGGCCGACCTCTTCGACGGGCCGGCCGAGCAGCTTGGCGGCCACGGCCTTGGCGCGTTGGACGTAGACGTTGGCGTCCTCGGCTAGCTCCCCCAGGTACTTGCCCGGAAGCAGCACGCTCACGGCCGAGAAGCTCTCCATCGGCTTGCCTAGCTTCCCGTCGATGTCGCTGAGATCCTTCCCAACTGAAGGAACGCGTCCGCTGAGAAGCTCCTGGTAGGGACCCTCGATGGCGGCCATCTCGTCCTCATTCAAGAGGCCAGAGAGGTGAAGGTAGCCGTCCTGCTCGTAGCGCTCCACAAGTTGCTGGGTAAGAGACATGATGGTGATGGTGGTTGGTTGGTTGGTTGTATTGCTTGGAGCAACGCTCCGCTGCCATCTATTTAAATGAGCCCCCCCCCCAAACCAGGTACACAGGCGAAAAGCCGCCAGCTTGCGCAAGGAGCTGTCTGCGTGTCCCTTTGACCCCAACAAGAAAAGCGAAAAAAAAACCACGGAGGGCAGCTTTTTTCAAAGCCTTGATTGGTGGTCCATGTAAGCTGACGGTGGCCCTCTGGTAAAACAACGGGTTTCAAATGGACAGCAGCTCCTCTTTCTGTATAGTCTCTGTGAAACATACAGAGGTGGATGCCAACGTCAACGGCCGTTGGACAGGTTCGCGGCACAGCGCAAGCCGCTGGAAGAAAGAACTGTTCGATCTGGCCTTTTCCTGGCTGTCCTTGCGAGACGTCTCGATGGCCAGCATTTGATCTAAAAAGTCTTTGCTCAGTCCTCGGTGTCGATCGATTCTCAACGACAAAATGCGGTTCGAGTTCAAAGAGATCGAGCTAACCGGCCGTAATACTCATCACAGATGGCCTACACACGGCACCCAGGGCCAGATGTCCCGCTGCACTCGTGCTTCTCTTTGTACCCGTCATCGTAGTCTGCCGTCTCCGGATCGAGCCATTCGCGTTTCTCCTGTTCTGTTCACTCAGCTTCACAGGACAGCTTCCACGTTTCCGTCCTCCTATTCCACTCGCAGAGGAGCGCACGGCATGGCCAGAAATTTCTGAGCTTGAGTCCATGCTTAAGTTGCGGCCTGTACCATACGGAATTCAGCAGGACCTGCTTCTTGGACTCACTAGAGGCGGTAGAGCGCGACTTTTAGGAGAACGACCGGTTGAGAAACCAAGTAAGCAGGCCTTCTCTCTTCCTATTAGAAGGGACATCAAGTGCCAAGGACACACGAGAGAAGTTGGAGGGTTCGTGGCTCACCTGCGGCGTGGGTCAGGAAGCAGCGTCCGACGTTCGAAAGTGGGGAACGTTCTGATGCCGTGGTTGACGACCAACCACCCGGTATCTGATACCACAGGTGGTGGTCATGGTGCCTATCCTTGGTGACGACCAAGAACCCGGTTTCTGTACGTCCCCCCCCCCCAAATGAACTCGAAAGAGCAGTACAGTACACCTATTAAGAAAACGAGAGGCAGTTTTTTGGGGCCTTCTCCTCTCATTAAAGCAGAGGAACTGCAAGAGAGTACAAGAAATGAAATCTTCTGTCAGTTGACACAACTTAGTCCTCTTGGCGCACGACAGAGCCGTGGGGAAGGACAGGCTTCGCTTCCTGTGCCTGGGAACCGGACCCGAGTCCATTGGACGTCAGGCAGATGGTTACTTGGATCTCGCAGCCGAAGATCCACCGGCACCAGACGTTGACCTTGGGGAAGAAGGATGCGTAGTTGCTCTTCGAGGTCCACTGGTGCTGGTAGGGGAAGCCCGAGTTGTAGTGCTCGTCAGTGCTCTCAAAGTAGCGGTCGTTTTTCCAATCGGTGTTGCACAATTGGTCGCCGTACTGGACGTCGACTTGAAAGCCTGGACCGAGTAGTTGCCGCTGTAGACGCCCGTCGAACAGGCCAGATTCGGGGGGAAGTACGTGGTGATGTCTTGGTCGTTCATGTACAGTTGCTGGTTGGTCCAGCAGACTGTGTACGCCTCCGAGTACCTGCCGTGGAGGCAAAGTACGACGAGGCCAAGGACCCAGATGAAAGTGCGCGGCATAGTATGCTGGATTCTCTGGGTGTGTGACGGTGGTGGTTGTCGTGTCGGGGTGTCGAAAGGCAGGAAGGAGGATACTCCCTCCGCATTTCTGCCTAGCCTTTATTCTTCACCGGAGTTGCCCCCATTGGCCCTGCCCCTTCTCACTCCGCCCCCCTCCCCCTCCTCTATATCGCTTACTCAAGAACACGTGTTAGATGCTCCGTAATACCCCTCTCTCCCTCTCCCTGTCCCATGCTCCCAATCAGAGAATGGCTGGTCGTCATATAATGAATGGACTCAGAGGCCGCCTGCCCGCTGGTCCCACCTACACCTCCGCCACAGCCCAGCGGCAATGCAGTGCACTGCTTGTGGGATTAGTGACAGGCGAGCCATGGAAGTCCCACGACCAATTACCGGTAAATGGCTATCCGCTACTTGGCCTGCCAATTATCGAGAGGCCCTGGCCGAGTGGGTGGCGAATGTGAAGGCCCCCACCTCCTAGCGTGATGGCTGTTGTCGACAGCATGACCTTTGTCTCTGTCATCTCCACTCACGCAAGCCCCGCATCAACAAGACTGCCCCAAAACAGGCTCCGCTTATGGGAGCCTTCATATCTCTGGCTCCGATCGTTGCTCATACCCATGATCTCGATTTATCGATAGTGGCAGCCTCGGCGCCAGCAGAGTGCGAGCCCAGTCTCGGTTCTACCCGATCCTCCAACCTGGCCAAGCAGCCGATGACTTGGCCATCGTTGTGGTCGTCCTCCTCTGCGCCGACAATGGAGGTGGCCATTGCCGACCCGTCGTCATCTTCGTTGTTTTTGTTGTAGTCCATATCTTCTTCGGGAGATCGACTTTGGTTTCATTGTCGATCTGCTCGCTCCGCACGACCCCACGCATGTGTGCAGCCGGTCACAGTCCACTTGGGTATCTTGCGAGTGTTTTTGTTCAGGTGCTATCTACCGCACTTGCAGCATGCACATCCACTAACCTCTCGCCGCTCCTGCGGGTTGTCTGATGAGCTTCTGGTCCGTTCCATGACTCTCTGTGTCGGGAGGTAGGGCAGCAGTGGAGCGGCTCAGTTCTGTATTTCAACTCACATTCGCTACACGCTCCTCAGCGTAGTTGTACCAGCGTGTGGTGCGAGGGAGGTAGGTAATGCAGCACAGGGGATCAGCGACGGGCGGCAACGGCAGCACATGTCGAAGGTAACCACGAGATGCAACGAAGGACGTGTATATCCAGCCGAGGCCCACTATGTCGGTGAATAGCACACGGTCGGGCAGCGGCACATAGAGGAGGTTGACCATCTGAGCAGGCGGCCACATTGCTCCAGCAATTATGACCCGTAAGAAGTCCTTCTTCACCGTCCGCCATATGGTATCCATACTCTCTCCTGCACATTCATCAAGGGGAATGAAAATAATAACAGTGTGCGCACACTTGATGATGGAGCGGCCTCGACCCAGCGCTGTATTGCGGATGGGGCAGTCCCATCTCCTGTTGGTCGGGCAAAGCGAAAAGAAGAAGAAGAAGAAGAATGTGCGTCGGTGAGGCGGTGGGCATGGGGCGTGGGCATGAGGCGATCAGAGTGAATGGTCATTTATCATATTCATTTCAACGACTGACGCAGCGATCAGCACGACCACCATGGGGTGAAGGCAAAATACTCCCGGCGCTGGGAGAGGCATCGCATTTTGATGCATTGACGACAACGGTGCAATTTGGCACTATCTTTTCCTACAGCCCCAATGCACATCATGACCCTGTACTGCTGCGCTGTCTCTCCCGGCCATTGCCTACCCCAACAGCATCCTGGAGGCCAAAGAGCACTACCTCGACGAAGTGGCGACCAGGCGCCCTGGGTGATAGCCTCCAAGTACACCGAACAATACCCACGAGCATTTGGCTTCGACCTGTGCGGACCCTTGGCGGACTTCTCTATCGTCCTTCATGTGCCGGTGTGTGCAGGGCCAATTCAGAGAGCTCTATCGAGCGTCCATCGGTATCGTACCTCCCTCTGCTGGTTCCCTTGCCTCTGCTTTCCCTCTTCATGTGCACCGCCTAGGCTGAAGGGGAAGAGCAGGGGGGAAGGAGCAAGGGGAAGGCCTTGCTTTTCGTCGCCACCAGCAGGGGCGTAGAGCAAGGGGGAAGGAAGGCCTTGCCAATTGGGCCGCTGGTCTCGAAGCCGGAGTTGTCTGGTCGTGGCGTGTTCGACTTGCCACTTTGCGGAGGCGGCCGGAAGTGCGCGTGCTCCGCTACATCGCTGGCATCATCTTCCTCATCGCTCTCATCGCTTCCATCACGCACTACACCACCACTGCTCTCCAGGCTGAGAGGATTGACATGGTGGATGTCGGTTGGCTTCTGCCGAAGAGCGGGCTTCACCTTCCATTCTACGTCCTGCTCACGTTCTCAAGTTCGGCGGGGCTCTGCATCGCAGCGCTGTCTGCCCTGTTCTCCTTCAGCTTCGACCTGCTCATGAGTCACGGCTGCATCATCTTTTGGCTGCATCGGGCCATGAGCGTCTTCGGCCAGTACGTGCTTTCGGGGTTCATCTTCTTCGCCCCGGCCGGAGAGTCGTGGTTGACTTATTGCCTTTTCCGTGGGAATGGTGCTCGTCATCCTTGCTTTCTCTCTATGCTGAAATCACCACCAACCACGTGCAAGAGGTCGACCTCAATGAGGACGTAGCCAATATCGGGTATGCCAAGTTGCGGTAAGTGCTCGGGAGGCAGGCGTCGTGGCAGGTCTCCAAGGTGTTGCCCTTTGTTATCACGCAGTCGGAGCAGATGACGATGCTCAGGTCCACCACAGTGGCGAGGAAGAGAACAACAATGACCCTAAGGTCAGCAGGCTGTGGGATGCTGCTCTTCATGGCCATGCACGCATCCCCCCCCACCTTGAAAAACCAAAATAACAGCTGCCCAATAGTGGCAACTTGCTGGTCCATAAGAAGGAGAGACCACCCCACCAACCAGGGTTGCTCTGTTCCGAGTCATTCACCTCGTACCCCCAGTTTCGCTCTCTCACGCCCTACCTTTGTCTAGGTCTCTCTCTTCTCTACCCCCCGCTTGAATCCACCCCCTCACTCCTCAACCACTCTGAACAAGAGTCGTCACAATGCGCATCTCTCTTTCCCCTTTCCTTTCTCCAGCCTTCTCAGAGGGTCGGTGTGCATTCACTGCAGCGTCACAGTAAGCGTGATGCGCACCAGCAACTGTACGTCCAACCTGGCACCGGCTTACCTGCACACCCCCGGACTAAGGGGAGCCCACCAGGCTGCGGGGGGATCGGGGGCAGCAGCCGGTCCTTGGACGACGACAAGGTAGGCTACCTTGTCAACACAGACAAGGAGAAGGCCGACGGGAATGAGCAACAAGGACGCTCCCCGTCCAACAACGTGTGGAGGATCGTGCTGGGCATCGCCGTGCACACCTTCCCCTTCCTGCTCTACAAGGTCTTTGAGGTGGTGGGTCACACCAAGGAGGCCCGCCAAGACGCCCACGGATACGAGTACCAGCTCTCGGCGCGGACCACCCTCGTCGGCTTAGGTTTAGGGTTTAGTCATCTATCTATCTATCTATCTTTCAATAGGGTACACACACCCACAGACGGACCAACAACTGAACAACAGACTAACACATTGTCACACAATGGACACTGACACACCAGCATACAAACGCATACCACTACTACAACCCAGGGCTTCTTCCTACCTACTGGAAAAAGAGCAGGAAAAGCGCGCCAAATAGCCGCCAACCGATGGGATGAGACTAACTTCGATAAGCAAGAAGGCCTTCTTCCCCTTGCGCTCTTTGCTCTTCCTTCCCCTTGCATCACAGACTCCGACGGGGGACCAAACAAACAACCGCTGCTGGCAAAATATCGACCAAGTGGAGAGACCACCGGGCCCAACACCCAAGGCCATCCCTTCCCCTTGCCTTCGCCCGGCGAGCCGCGGGCCAAAGGAAACGTAAACACCGCTGCTGGAATAATCGACCAAGCAGTGAGGCCAGCGGATCGAGGTAGATAGGAAAGGTGGAAACCTGTGAGGAGGCGAAATGAGAGGGTAGAGGAGACGCACCGAAGGTCAGGGCCGCCAGCATGGCTAGGAGTGCCGCTGAGAGAAGAAGCATCTGCTTGAACAACATGGTAAGCGTGAAGACAGGCGGCAGCAAAGAAAAAACAAACAACTCATGTGGGGACAGGCTGCTCCTCACTGGCTCGGAGCCTAAGCTGTATTGTGTATTTCACGCATGAAAACCCGCGGCAAATCAAACAGCCAAGGAGAAGAGGACATCAGTGGCCTGGACGCAAGGCGCTCCCCCAAGTACCCCTGCAGACAGCAGTCAGGCTCTTCCACCTAGAGGCAGGACGCCCTTGCCTGCTTTAATTCCAGTGGTGGGAGGTCCAAAAGCAGAAGAAAGATGCCTCTCCTTATCTTCCCAGCTGATGATCTCCTGTCTGTGTGCTTGCACGCTCAGGCAAGGGCCAGTGTGTGGCACGGATGCCAATATTTGCCTTCTGTGAAGTTGAGGAGGTCTCCACTGGGTGTGTATAAAGTGGTCATTCCCTGGTAGGGAGTGGCTTTTGGACACCTCACAGGCGGGCTGGGCTGCTGGCGTGGTGCTGGGCTGGTCCTTCTGGCTACGCATCCTGATTTGGCGTGATGCCCACCACCCAATGTGTGGTGTTGGGGTGTGTGTAATGCTGGCCAATGACATCATTGTTGGTCGGTCGAGCCTAACGGCCCGTGCCAGTGGAACTTCATGGTGTAGGATGAGTGTTCGCTGGCCTGATCCTGGCGCCAGCTTTTTTCCTTTGATCTTGGAATGTGGGTATCCAACCTCGCCTGTGTATGCCCCTGGTAACACTCTTGGCACCAAGCAAGTGGCTTCACAGTTTTTCCACCATATATGCCTGCGAGGGCGCTAGAGGCACAAACCTACTAGGGTCTTGGTGCCGGTCTGAGGTCCATCTATGATGGTGCTGCTGCTGCAGCATTCGTGCGACCGACAACCGTATCTCGCGAACAGCGACGCCTGTTGGTGCTCAAAGACTGCCAGTTCCCTAGGACTGTCCGTGAGGCCAAGATCTTCCAGAAGATGCTTAAGGAGGCACAAGATGCCAACATCGATGTCTACTTCACCCTCCAACGCGTCCACAATATTGGACATTCACCTCTTCATTATCAACATCCACCTTTCACACCGAGAGACAGGCTACTCGCTCCTTGGGTCGACCCAATGCTTGCTTATGGTCAGTCGACCAGTGGTCGGCTTAAGGGGGCAGTATGGTCAGAAAATAAACAAAATTGAAGACCCGTTTGGTTATTTTTTCATGTGGGTGGCACATGCCATTGCACAGTACCAGCGTCGCCACGGTGTTCCTGCCCATACTGCCCCCTTAAGGCCCGTAGTCAACCGGTTAACCGCGGTTTTATCGGATTGTACGGAATTCAAGGCCGAACAAAGCAGAATAACCGCTGCGCCTCACCACATTTGAGCCTTTTCGCAAACTGAGCGCCTATAACAAGCACATGGGGGCTCTGGGGTACATCCCCAAGGCCCTAAAGAAAAGCCTTGACTTCTACGGCATCAAGAATAAAAAGGCGCTCATCCATAGGATAGCCGTCCGGATTGCCAAAGGGGCTCATACTGTGTGGATCCAGCGCTGCCACGCCCTCATACACCCCACCGCGCCCACAGACGCCCC